>SNQJ01S0158486.1:43943-58032 GCA_010110895.2 Picea sitchensis
AAGGCAAAGATAAGTTTTGAAGAAGGGTTTGAGGATATAATAAGGCAAATATAACACAAGAATCTTCAACTATTAACTATTATCACGTGTGTAATCCCACTTAAATATTTCTACAATTAAAAGATAGTTAAAAGTTTTGAACAAGGGTTTGAGGAAATAATAAGGAAAAGATTACACAACAATCTCCAACTTTTGTCACGTGAGGAACACCTTTACGCCTTCACATTATGAGACCTTAATATTTAACACATTCCCTAGAAACAATGCTTGGTTTTTTTTTTTTTTTTTATTAGCTTTTTTACATTTATGGCCCGTTGTTTCCAATTTTTTGACAATTGCCTCTGCTCACTTTGGTGATATCTGTCCACGTCAGGCTAGAAACATCACTTTCTTATATTAAAATTACTTTTCAACGAATACTTGTAAATAAAAATGGAAAATTATTTATAAATAACAAGTCATAGAAATTTAATTGAGGAAGAACTTGTTTTCAAACAACATATGCGTACTTTGAAGTATGATGATTTTCCAAATATTGAAACCTATCGAGGTTTTCTCGCTCAAGAATGCTCAGCACGTATTTACAAAGCGAACTGAGATATTTTAACTTTACAGAGATGGCCAGGCAGCTTAGGAGAGAAATTATACAAACCAAGTTATTCGCACCGACGTTGTGTATTGCCCATACACAATAATGAAGATTATCTTCAACTTGATGATGGTCTGTTTCCAATGAACAGCGTTGATTCACGAGAATGATCAGCAGGTATTTACTTGGCGAGCAAATCCATTCCTCCGTACAAGAAAAAGAAATACTGTAACAACCTTACCGAGTTGTTTGGACAGTGTTGCACGGAAAATAGTCATTTACTGGCACAGATTGCGTTGAAAAATATCAAAGCAATTTAAATTTATCCTTACCTCTTTATTTAATAATAAAGAGGTTTTATATAATGAAATTTTTTTTTGTTATTAATCGGTTAGCTATTATTAAGTTTTATGTAGATGATTAGAAAGTATGTTTCCATACATTTCAATATTTACATCATTTGACAAGAATGGAAGATTCTCAAATATTCGCCCTGAAATACCGTGATTTAACAGAACTTTACTAAATGACTGATTTCCCTTCATACTTACCTTACGTGTAATGTGCCGTGACCATCTCCTCACTTTTTTGTTATATATATGAATGATGACCGTTAATAGAAAAAAATCTAAACAAAAACACTAAGCCGTTTAGAGCAAGCTTACCTCGTGACCGTTGAGAGAAAATAATCGATGGCAGACCGTTGAAAGAAAAAAATCGGAAAGCTAAGTCGTTTAGAGCAAGCTTACCTCGTGACCGTTGAGAGAAAAAAATCGATGGCTGACCGTTGAAAGAAAAAAATCGATTGCCATCCAATAGAATACCTCACACATGCAAATAGAATCGGATTCAAACACAGTAAGAATAATAAATATTTGTTGATCGGAGTAATTCCAGACTATTATTGTGCTGCCAAGTAACGTATTCGTCTCTATATAATATCATCTGAGCTCTGGCATGAGAAGCACTGCAAGATACACAGCCAAGGATACTTGCCAACTCTCCTCTGCATCTGATGTCGTCGTACACAACACGGTTTTTTCCCTTCGGATTTTTAGTGGATGTTGGCAAGTCATCCTTGGCTGCATCACTCGCTGTGGCCCTCCATGCAAGATCCCACATGATTCCTCATCCACATAAAGTGGCCGTTGGGGTTCTTCACCCAATTTCTTCTGCAGGGACTTGCAACAGAATGGAAATACAAGTAACATACATGCAGAAAAGAGACCTAAAAAAGCGAGTGTTATACACCAGCAGAATTAAACATAGACACACAACCTTTCGAAAGGAATTGCTGTATAAATAGAGTGAAACTCCGGCATGGAAAACGTTGGAAAAACAAATTGCATAGATGAGAGGCTAGGTCAGGTCATATTGAATCCACCGCTCGTTTGATTTGGCAGTTTTTCACTACATGCCACCGCCCCATGTTATGATCCGTATACAATAGATCTCGGACTGGCCGCTCCTTGTTCGTCTCCTCTCTCCAATTACGTGACAATCAAATTTCTTGTAGGTAGTTATGCTCTGTTTCTTTCGTGACCAACCGACGTTAGCCCTGCCATGGATGTTATGTAGCTTTGTAGGCCTGCTAGTAGAAAAAATGACCGAGACAGGGACATCCTTTATTGACTTTAATGGCTTCCAGTGATTTCTTTCATTTTTTTTGCCTCGGGAGCAGCGAGGTATAGCTGAATCGACATTTGTTAATGCTAATATAAATTTCCAAAAGATAATGTCAGTAATTTCATAAAAATAAAGTTGATTATATATTAATTATAATCAAATAAATAATTAGCATTATTATTAAGTTCAAAATTTTCCATAACAAATTTGCGTTTGTGTTTTGCATTTGTAAAAGTCTAAAATTGGGAACAAACCTTAATAGGATCAAAATAACAATATTAAATTTAAAATAAAATAGTATATTATATATATAGTTGTAAAAATCCATTAAATAGTTGTAAACCTTATTGTATTATATTTATATAATTATAAAATGAAAAATAATTTATATAATATTAATTATATTAAAAATTATATTTATATAATTATAAAATGAAAATTAATTTGTATAATATTAATTATATTAAAAAATTGTGAATTAATTTTTAAGAAAAATTATGATTTGTGGAGAAACAAAACAACGTGAGGGATGAAAGAGGTCAAGGGCCTCACATCTATTTAATCATCGACAAGCAAAGCCTTATAAAGACTCCTTTATAGCACCCTTATGTATAAAGACTCCTTTATAGTACCCTTATGTGTTAATAATCCCTACTCCCTTGTATGTTTTGGAGAAATAGAACAACTAGTTCATCAAGGATGAAAGAGGTTACGCGAGATTTTCCATTGCATACAAAGTGAATGAGATAAGCTTTAATTTGGTATTGGGAAACCTTATGGTCCCATACCATCGTGTAATACCATGATTTAGATTATTTGGATTATTTGGAAGTATGAGATCAAATTAATGTGAACTTAAGTAAATGATTTCATGTCTAAATAATATAAAATATATTCATACCATACCATCGTGTAATACCATGATTTAGATTATTTGGAAGTATGAGATCAAATTAATGTGAATTTAAGTAAATGATTTCATGTCTAAACAATATAAAATATATTCATAGTACAAAGTTCAAAGAAAGGTTTTATTATACCATCGTGTAATATCATGATTTAGATTATTTGGAAGTATGAGATCAAATTAATGTGAACTTAAGTAAATGATTTCATGTCTAAACAATATAAAATATATTCATAGTACAAAGTTCAAAGAAAGGTTTTATTAGCAAATTTCTAGGCATATATTTGGGGAAAATATGTTAGGTGGTAGATACACCTTCCACAATTTGATCAAGGTATATAAATTTTATGTCAAAAATTAATATAAGAGTCCAAAATAACTATAAAGAATAGTAGAGTGAATTATTTTTATGATGTGCTTTATTTAAATAGAATCCACCGTCTTTGACATAGAAACCAATCATTAAATAGATGTGTTGGTTGTTGATGTGTTAGTTGTTAAAAAATTATAACCGACATTTATTATAAAAACATAGGACTCAATATAATTATCATGGGAAAATACAAAAAATCCTACCTTCATAGATATTTGTTCCCTATCCATATTCACAAGCATTCTTCTCATTTTAATTGGACCTCAATAGTAGATTAATAATGTTAAATATTTTGGTATGTACTATGTGTTAATAGTCAAATCATTTTAACAATACCAAAATGGACCTTAATGGTAGATTAATAAAGTTCAATGTTTTAGTATGTAATGTGTGTTAATAGTCAAATCATTTTAACAATACCGAATACCATATAAGTAAAGAAAATATAAATCAATTATTGTTTTTTAATAAAGAAGGAATGAAAATAAAATGTATTTATCATAAAGAAAAGTAGAAAAATGCATGTTAACTCTAAAATTAAAATAACAATATTGAAAAAGGGATCATAGGAAAATTTCTTTATTATAATTTTTTTTATATAAAATTAATATTGTCTTGTTGTTAGGTTGACTTTTAATAAAACTTAATATGTATAATAAATAAGATAATAAATAAGATGAGTTTTATATAAATGAAATATGAATGAAAATAATAAAATTGTTTTTAATTAATTAAGGGTGAATTCATAAAGGTGAGTAACACTTTCGTAAGAATCAGGTTTCGTGTACAAATTTAGTCGAACGTATATTTTTCATCCGGTAACATCTTTTTGGCCAAAAGATATTCTGACCGAAATAATCTTTTGTCTGAAAGAACTTTTTGGCCGAAAGAATCTTTCAGCCGAAATATATTTTTGTCGACGAACGGTTTATATATTACCCACACATCGCGCCTGCTATAGTTTTTGTGAATTGTTAGTTAGTTCATACTATGTGGTGTTGGTGATACTGTTTGGTGTTGGTGATGTTGGTTGTTGTTTGGTGTTGCAAGTCGTTGTTGTGGGCGGGCAGAAGGGTGGTTTGGTGGATGTTGGAGCAGTGGGCATGCGAACATTGGAGTTGCAGGCAGGTGGACGTTGGAGCTGCAGGCATTCGGTCCAAGTACATTTAGATTAGGAAATTTTGATTTCTAGTCAAAAATTATAATTTAGAATTTATTTTTAGATTGTTGACATGGCCTTATTTGGCGCTGTCCATTTACAGTGACAGGACCTAATTCGAGCATGTTCTTGTACATGGACAGGGCTGAATATGGCCCCGTACCTTAGCTTAGAAAAGGTTAGGTGTTACTCTATGATCATTACAGAATTTAGAATTTAAATTATGTTTAAATTTTAAATTTTTAGGAAATTTAAATTTTTACTTAAAAATTCGAATTTAGAAAAAAAAATTAGAATTTTGACAGGGCCTTATTCGGCCCTATCCATATAAATGGATGAATATGGACCTATCCATGTACAGGGACAGGACCGCATTCAGGTCTGTCAATGTGATGCAAACCCCCTATCCCTCCTCAGGGTTGCGCGACCTCCCGGTCAGGATCTTCCGTTTCGGGGCCGAAATGTCTCTTCTAGGTCCAAGCTAGAACCCTCCTTTTCGAATCCACAGGTCCTTCTCTATGTTCACCCGCGCGACCAAGTGCTAGGCTCACGTTCTCCACTTCTTGTGACCGTGGGCATGACCACGGAGTTGGCCTAAAAGGTGCGTAGCGTTTTGCAACCCCGAGCTCTCCAATACGATGAATCCTTGACACCTCCAAGTCCCGAATGCTGAAATCATGGTGACATGAGATCCGCGGCTCAGATCTCTCTTGGATCGATGGCTACACTTATTTTGGTGTTTCACTTTTCGCGACTTCGCATCTTACAGAGCTGTCCACTCCTCTTCCCGATCGTCGAAACCACGAAATCTCCCCCCCAATGCAAATCAACAGCTCTAGGGCCCTCAAATATCTGACAGCTCCAATTTTTTCGGGGTTCCACCAGTCGAGAGTCCCACACTATTGGCCCTTGTACTCCTGGTTATCAAAATGCCGAAATGTCGAAAGCTNAATCTCCCCCCCAATGCAAATCAACAGCTCTAGGGCCCTCAAATATCTGACAGCTCCAATTTTTTCGGGGTTCCACCAGTCGAGAGTCCCACACTATTGGCCCTTGTACTCCTGGTTATCAAAATGCCGAAATGTCGAAAGCTCGAGGCACTTGATCAACGGCTCACAATGCCCTCTACATATATGGTCAGATCTCTTCCCCATCACTGACCTCCTTGCAACTCCACTTGATCCAATGGCTTATGGTATTTCGTGACTCTCCTCGAGAGTTCTCCACCATCCGTTTAGATCTTCGAGATCTCCTCTCCTAGATCTACACAGTGTTAAAGTCTATGCTCCTACCTCAAATCGGACGGTCCGCAGGATTCTCCACCGCGATCCAAAGCTCGACAGTGTTCTTCCTCCTGAACTTTTACTCGCTTCAGACTTAGAAAATTTTCTAAGTCTTCGAAGGCTTGACCTTCGCTTCTTTCGGGGAATGGGCTATTGAATCTTGATAACACTTTTCGACGTGTTACCCCTCCCAAGATTTGTCTGGTTCAGACCTCGATTTCCTACGCACTCCTTGCATCTGAGGGATTTCGATAACTTGGATTCACGGTACTTCTTGTAGAGAAATTCCTCCTGATTTCCTTGCGTTCCTCTCTGGCTCGATGCACACCTTACAGAGAATCAAATGAAGAGAAACAATTGAAACTGAAAATTGATAGTCATAGTTCCATTCTCCTCTATGGAGATCCATTCACTTGTTCATGAAAACAAAAATAACAGAAAAATTGCAAATAATCTTCACACACACGCATTTGGATCAATTTTTCCTTCTGTTCTATTCACAAGGGCCAAGACGGCTATCAAATACATTCAAATTATAGTAACCCAAAAATTGAGATCTCCTGCTAACTCGCAGTTCTCTCTTACAACAGATCTCTCTCTGTATTTCCACCCTCTTTTGGGCATACAAACTTCTACTTAACTTAAAAACGTTTCTAGGGTTTTTTCCTGGCTACTTGCCTACTCTAAAATTCATCCTATTCTATCTTAGTCTAGTCGCACTCTAGAACCGTAGTGGAAACTCCTACTCTGCTTGCGATTTTCAAAACGTGCCTCAAAGGGTAAAATTCAGCACTGGTTCAAGCGTGCCTCCAAAGGTAAATTCCGACGTTGAATTAAGGTGGATTTCAAATTCGGTTGCGACTGCMAACGYTGAAGTTCTAGAAKAACTCTCACATGTTGAGTGGTCCTGCCTCTATGCGCTTGCCAACAATGMTCYTGCATCATACTCCCCTTGACAAAAATTCATGGACTCCTGTCCATGAGCTCCTCTACKGAKTTTCCCTGCTTCTTGATAGTAGTTTCGGTTTCCCAACTAGAATCTTCGATTGGGTATCCCTTCCATTTGACCAGATACCCAAAATAGGTTTTCCTTTTGGTCTTCTTKCCAATCCTCTGATCAATAATTTTCTCCGTCTGCGGCTTTTCTGCCACAGGCATCTGTTTCTGGCACTGAATTTTTCCTTGAGCTTCTGACCCTTCCGTTTCATCTTTCCTGTACGGATATAGGTCTGAAACATTGAATATGGGCGAAATTCCCACCCCATCTGGCAACTCAATCTCATAGGCGTTTGCATCAAACTTCTTCAAGATCTTACAGGGTCCTATCTTTTTCATATTCAACTTGTTGTATGTTCCCCTAGGGAATCTTTCCTTCCTGAGATGTGCTAAAACTTGATCTCCTACTTCAAATTGAAGTCACCTACAATGTTGATCAACTCGGTGTTTGTATTTCTGATTAGAAATATCTAACCGACCTTTGATATGGATATGGAGTTGCTCCATCTCCGCAGCAAAATCCTCTACTCTAGTGCTCTTGATCTAACCCTATTCCAAGTCTCTCAACTCAGACACTCCCCTGGGTTGCATTCCATAGAGTATTTGGAATGAACTCCTTCCAGTGCTCCTGTTTGGTGAGTCATTGTATGCAAATTCTGCTTGTGGAAGAATCTGGTCCCACTAATTATGATGTTCAGTAACTAGACTCCTTAATAAATTCCCTAAACTTCTATTTACCACTTCAGTCTGCCCATCTATTTGAGGGTGATAAGTTGAGCTGAAGGAAAAATTTGTCTCCATCTTCTTCCACGGCATCCTCCAAAAGTGACCAACAAATTTTGTGTCTTTGTCTAAAACAATGCTCTTGGGTAGGCCTTGAAGTCTCACAACTTCTTTGAAAAATAGATTTGCAACATGCATTATGTCACTGGTCTTATAGCATGGGATGAAATGTGCCATCTTTGAAAATCTATCCACCACCAAAAATATGAAATTGAATCCTCTTTGTGTTCTTGGCAATCCCAACACAAAATCCATGCTTATTGCATCCCAAGGCCTCTTTGGTATTGGCAATGGTTGATACAACCCAATGTTTTGTCTTTTCCCCTTAGCATGCTAGCAAATTCTACATCTGTTCACAAACTTTGTCACTTTTGTTCTCATACCTGGCCAATAGTATGAGTTTCTCAACTGTGAAAACATTTTATCATTGCAGAAATGTCCACCCAATCCTCCACTATGTTTTTCCTTTAGAAGATTATCCCTTATTGAGCATTTTGGTATGCACAATTGATGTCCTCTGAACAACATTCCTTCCTGAATCATGTATTCTGTCCACTGACTTCTATCTCTCAAGACAGTATTAGCACATGCCTCATATGCCTCCTTGAAATCTATATCATCATGATACATGTCCTTAAGGTGTTCAAACCCCAAGGTCTTCACCTGGAATTCCTGCATGATCAAACATCTCCTTCTTAATGCATCAACAACCTTGTTAGCATTCTGAACAATATGTTTTATGACAAAAGTAAAATTTTGCATAAATTCAACCCATTTTGCATGCCTCTGGTTCAGTTTTTCCTGTCTGGTTATGAATTCTAAAGCTTGGTTATCGCTATACAAGAAAAATTCTTGGGGGACAAGATAATGCCTCCATTTCTTCAAATCTTGAATTATGGCATAAAACTCCTTGTCATATGTGGAGTATTTCTTCTTAGTCTTATTCAACTTCTCACTAAAATAGGCAGCAGGTCTGTTATCCTCACTCAAAACTGCTTCTATCGCCATTTTGCTCGCATCACATCTCACCTGAAATGTCCTTTYGAAATTCGGCAAGACTAGAATTGCTCGTTCCATTATCTTCACCTTTAATATGTTGAATCTCTTTTCGGCCTCCTCTCTCCATTTAAAAGATGTGTGTCGCTTCTTTACTGTATCCATCATGGGTGCAAAAATCCCACTGAAGTCTCTAATGAACTTCCTATAAAAGCTCGCTAATCCATGGAAGATCCTTACCTCGAACATGCTTCTTGGTGACGGTCATTCTCTAATCGCTTTCACCTTTTCTAGATCCATCTTCAATTCATTCAAAGAGACCAAGAAACCCAAATAAATGAGTTATGTCTTCATAAAAGAGGACTTCTTCAAATTGATCAGCAACTTCTCCTGTTGTAGCCTCCTCATTACTAGTGTTAGGTGCCTCAAATGATCCTCTTTAGTCTTGCTAAAGATCAGTATATCATCCATATATACAACCACAAACTTGCCAATGAAATCTTTCAGAATTTCATTCATCAACCTCATAAAAGTACTTGGGGCATTTGTTAAGCCAAATGGCATAACCAACCACTTGTATAGACCTTTGTTTGTCTTAAAGGATGTTTTCCATTCATCACCTTCTCTCATTCTAATCTGGTGATATCCACTTTTCAGATCTATCTTAGAAAAGAAATTTGCTCCACTTAAGAAATCCATTAAATCATCCATTCTTGGTAAGGGAAATCTGTACCTGATGGTGATCTTGTTGATGGATATTGAGTCTATGCACATTCTCCATCCTCCATCTTTCTTTAGGCTCAACAAAGTCGGTACTGCACATGGAGTCAAGCTCTCTCTGACCAAACCTTTGTCTAGCAACTCTTGGACTTGGTCCTTCACTTCTTCATTTTCTCGAGGTGTCAATCCGTACACTGCTTTGTTTGGCAGACTTTCCCCTGGTATCAAGTCGATACGATGATTGATACTCCTGATGGGTGGTAATGAGTTTGGCAGCTCATCCACCACTATATCAGCAAAATTATCCAGTAGATCATGAACTTCCTCAGGCAAATCATTCATTGATGTACTCATAAGGATGACTCTGGGCTTCCTCACCACAACAAACTGCATCTCTTGTTCTTCCTTGACTTCTTTCAGGAGTTCCTTCCCACTCATGAGAAGTATGTTTGTGTTGGCTTCCTCCTTTACTCTCTTCTCCTCTATTGGTAGCAACATATGCATCCTACCATTCTTTTCTAATGTATATGTGTTTTTCCTCCCATCATGAATGACATTTCTGTCAAACTGCCATGGTCTTCCCAACAGAATATGGCACACATCCATGGGAATTACATCACATAGGATTTCATCTTTATATCTTCCTATTTTAATTTCAACCAAGCATTGTTTAGTGATCATTACCTGGTCTCCTTTTTGAAGCCATGAGACTTTGTATGGTTTTGGATGTCCAGTTGTCTTCAGCTCCAATTTCTCCACCATCTCTGTGGATACTAGGTTTTCAGTACTCCCACTGCTAATGATCACCTTGCACACTTTATCCTTAGTCTTGGAAGCTGTCCTGAAGAGATTGTTTCTCTGCACTGGATTTTCAATTTCTGCCTCTGGTTTCAAGAGAACTTTTCTCAACATCARGGATGCTCCATCCTYTGCTCCCTCTGCTTCAACATTTCTTTGTTGGGCTTMTGAAATGTGAGCTWCTCCTCCTTCCTTATTTTTCTTGGGGCATTCCCAAGACATGTGTCCTATCTTTCCACGGGCATAACATCTTACTCCTCCTCTACCTCTTCCTCTAAAAGAGTTTCTTCCACCACCTTGTCTTTCTCGTGAACCTCCTCCTCATTCTGAGTAATTGTGTGGTTTCACAGACTCATCCTTAGACTGATGTGCTCTGTCATAGTTAAATCCATTTCTTTTTCTTGGGATTGAGTCTTTACCTCTTCCTCGCTGGTTTTGTTTTCTCGCGAGCTTCTCCTCTGCCTTCAGCGCAAACTAATAATCATTTTCCACAATCCTCACTGACATCATGCTAAGTTCATCCTGGATTTCATATCTCAAGCCATTTATATATGTGGCAACTCTTTCTTCATCTCTCTCCCTTTGTCCAGTTCTGATGTTCAGCCGGTAGAACTCCTCGGTGTACTCCTTGACTGTCATCCCTTTCTGTCTCAGGTTTTGTAGCTTCCTGAACAGATTGATCTGGTAGTCTTTGGGTATGAACTTAGCCTTCAGTTTGGATACCATCCTATCCCAACTCTTTATCATCTGTTTTCCTTTACTTCTCCTCTCAGACTGCAGTTCGTCCCACCACAGTGTTGCATGCCCTTTTAGCCTAGTGACTGCTTGCTTCACCTTCTTCTCTTCATTGACATCTTCATAGTCGAAGTGTTTGTCCATGGATCTTATCCAGTCCAATAGTTCTTCAGCATCTGGATTTCCCTCATACATGGGGACCTCTATCTTAGCTCTGCCTCCCAATCTGGCAACTGCTCTCAATAAATGTTCTTCTGCAACATCCTCTCCTGCAGCTTCTTCAACCTCAACCTCTTCACTTTTTGCATCACTGACATCCCCAAGTTGTCTTCTTTGTTCTACTTCCATTGTTTCCAATCGAGCGTGAAGCTCTCACATCTCCCTCTCTACAACACGGTTGGCTAAAGGTACCTCTCGTCTCCTTGGCAGCATTGTGTTGACTGCTTGTCACACATAGAGTACAACTCTGAGTTCTCTATGTATTCCTTTTTCTCTTGCCCGAAGTCTACAGACGAATAAATTAGGCTCTGATACCACCTGATGTAGACCCCCTATCCCTCCTCAGGGCTGCGCGACCTCCCGGTCAGGATCTTCTGGTTGGGAGCCAAAATGGCTCTTATGGTTCCAAGCTGGAACCCTCCTTTTCGAATCCACGGGTCCTTCTCTTTGTTCACCTGTGTGACCAAGCACTAGGCTCACATTCTCCACTTCTTGTGACCATTGGCGTGACCATGGACTTGGCCCAAAAGGTGTGTCGTATTTCACGACCCCGGGCTTTCCAATACGATGAATCCTTGACTCCTCCAAGTCCTGAATGCCGAAATCCTGGTGACACGAGATCCGCGGCTCAGATCTCTCTTGGATCGATGGCTATGCTTATTTTGGCATTTCATGTTTCGCAACTTCACGTCTTACGGAGTTGTCCACTCCTCTTCTCCATCGCCGAAACCACAAAATCTCCCCCCCACTGTAGATCAACGGATCTAGGGCCCTCGAAGATCTAACGGCTCCGATCTTTTTAGGGTTCCACTAGTCGAGAGTCCCACACTATTGGCCCTTGTACTCCTGGTTGCCGAAATGCTAAAATGTCAACATACCGAAAGATCGAGGCACTTGATCAATGGCTCACAATGCCCTCTAGATATACGGTCAGATCTCTTCCCCGTCATTGACCTCCTTGCAACTCCACTTGATCCAACGACTTGCAGTATTTCATGACTCTCCTCGAGAGTTATCCACCGTCCGTTCAGATCTTCGGGATCTCCTCTCCTGGATCTACACAGTGTTAAAGTGTTTGCTCCTACCTAAAATCGAACGGTTCGCGGGATTCTCCACCACGATCCAACACTCAACGACTTTCTTCCTCCTGAGCTTTTACTCAATTCAAACTTAGAAAATTTTCTAAGTCTTCGAAGCCTCGGCCTCCGCTTCTTCCAAAGAATGGGTTATTGAATCTAGATAACACTTTTCGATGTGTTACCCCTCCTGAGATTTGTCTGGTTCAGACCTCGATTTCCCATGCACTCCTTGCATCTGAGGGATTTCGATAACTCAGATTCATGGTACTTCTCATAGATAAATTCCTCCCAATTTCCTTACATTCCTCTTTTGCTCGATGCACACCTTGCAGAGCGTCAAATGAAGAGAAACAATTGAAACTGAAAACTAACAGTCATAGTTCCATTCTCCTCTATGGAGATCCATTCACTTGTTCATGAAAACATAAATAATAGAAAAATTGAAAATAATCTTCATACACATGCATTTGCATCAATTTTTCCTTCTGTTCTATTCACAAGTGTCGAGACAGCTATCAAATAAATTCAAATTACAGTAACCCAAAAACTGAGATTTCCTGCTAATTCACGGTTCTCTCTTACAACAGATTTATCTCTATATTTCCACCCTCTTCTGGGCGTACAAACTTCTACATAACTTAAAAATGTTTCTAGGGTTTTTCCCTGGCTACTTGCCTACTCTAAAATTCATCCTATGATATCTTAGTCTAGTCGCACTCTAGATCTGTAGTGGAAACTCTTTCTCTGTTTGCGATTTTCAAAACATTCCTCAAAGGGTAAAATTCAACACTGGTTCAAGTGTGCCTCGAAAGGTAAATTCCATCACTGAATTAAGGTGGATTTGAAATTCGGCTGCGACTACCAACGTTGATGTTCTAGAATAACTCTCATGTGTTGACTGGTCCTTCCTCTATGTGCTTTCCAACGATGCTCCTGCATCACAATGTACATGGACATGGCCATATTCGGCCCTATCCATGTAGTACCTCAAGCAACAGGACAAGTAGATCTAGAACCAACAACAAAGGCCTAGTTCCATAGGAAATCCATACAACCGCTAAGAAAATAGACAAACAACTAATTTATTAAACCTATAAACCCTCTTACCTTACAAGGGATACTAACTTAGCCAATGTAGGGTAGAGTAGGGGAAGATATGACATTGGCGTACACTTGTCATATGTAATAAACCTCAATTTCGTCATAAAAAAAAAAAATCTTCTGAGAGAATTATGCTCTAGGTATGCATGATACATTTATAATAAGGGGATTAATCCTTAAAATCATAATATCCTGTGTATTCAATTTTTTGTTTACTCTTCAATACTCATTTAAGTTATACTCGTCTTCGTAAGTGGTTAAATGTTAAAACTTTGTAGTAATGAGAAAGGTGGACATAGGCCTAGTACTTAGGTTTTCAGCCTCTTATTAAACATCCACTCTCATACATGTCCACAAGCCTAAACTTCAAGTCCTCGAAAACTTTAGAGACACAAGGAAGGGGGTCGAAATATTTTCTTTAACGTTGGATTTATTGGTTTTTGTTTTGGTAAAGGTGACCACAGACTTTGAGGGCTTCCTTGGGAATTATTTTGTTGACCGAATTCGTAACCCAATAATCTACTTGGTTGGAAGAGAATCCCTAAGGTGGTATATGATTAAACCTTCCAGGATTAACTAACTCCAACCATCGGCACTAACTGAACTAGCAGTAAAAGGGTTTTGAGGAGATCCTTACTTGTCCTCTTAATTTATTAAATGTGACTAGATGTATTGACAGTCGAATTTAATTTTTTGTCTAGCCATTAATGGAGGTGGAGGGGAAA
>SNQJ01S0158487.1:0-21994 GCA_010110895.2 Picea sitchensis
CAACATTCTAATGATTTGACTTCTGTACTCAACATTCTTGATTAACTCATTGAAAGGTACATAAATTTTAATATTTTCCATCTCATTTTCAAAATTAAAAGGAGACTGAATTTTCTCTACCTCTTTGATGATTACATTCCTTTGCATCTCAGGGACCTTCTTTGGGGACTCTTCCTATTGTTTTCCTTTATCCTTCACATCCTTTACAAGGCTATCTTTTTTAGGTTGATTTGAGGAGGATGCACTTGTTTGAGGGTCTTTGTTTTGATTCCCTTTCTAGGAAACTGCAGGCAATTTTTTACTTCTTAGGTTATACTATTTTTGAAACTGCATTATGGCATTTTGGTTTTCTTTTCTATACTCATATGATTCCCCTAACATCAAATCATCATTTTACTGCATAAACGTATCATTTGCATACATAGATTGATCACACTCTTCTTTGGTTAAGAACACATTTGTTTTAGTATCATCACAACGATGTATATTGTCTTCAAAAGATTCATCAAAATTTCATTCACATAGTTATTTTGAGAGGTGGGTTTTATTTGTTGATCACCTTGATTCTCTGGTCTCTCTATCTGATCTGTGGAATTGGTGCTCTTCTGAAATTTTGATTCCTGGGTTGGATTTCAACTTGATCTTTGATGGAAGGATTGTTATCCAAGGAAAAATTTTCCATTAACCTTTCCATAGTCTTCATCACTAAATCAAATTTTACATCTGATGTCTGGGAAGTTGAAGGTTGAGCTTCGCCTTGAACCTTTTTCATATCATCTTCAGGATTATATTTGATGTTTTTTTATGCCATCAGATTTACCTCTACTTCAATAGCATCATTCATCATGTCATCTAGTGTATTATATCTCCTTTCCCTCAACAAAAAGGAAAATTCATTATCAAAAGAGTCAACATAATGAATTTGGGAAGCTCCAGGAGGGGGTTTTACTTCAGTGGGAATTGAATTATAAACCCTCATAAATCTTGTTGAAAATTCTTGTACTGTTTCACTAGATGTCCTTTTCATATTATTGTATTGAGTTAACAATTGCAAGGGGTTTTTCTTGTCTTCCCATCTTGCAAGGAAGATTGTTTCAAAGGCTGCAAAATCAGGGATGCTTGTTTCTAGAAGATCTTTCAACCATTTTATGACTTCACCTGAAATACTTTGTGCAAACAATCTTACTTTTACATCTTCATCATCTTTAGCATGATATGATTTAATTCTTTGGGCATAATTCTGAGGTAACTCATGTAATTGGGAAGGAAAGGCAAGAGGAAGAAATCTGGATGCCATGACTCTAAGAGAGGTTTGATTTGGTTGCACAACCTGACTAGGGTTTGAAACAGTTTGACAAGGAACAAGAGGGATAGATGATTTAAACTTCTTCTCATCAAATATAATATTAATCAAGTTGGTTTCAAATTTAGATCTAAACAAGATCTGTTCAAACTTTATATCAAAATCAAGATCATCAAGACCTTTTAATCCATCTTTAGGTAGGGACAAAGTTATGTCAAAGAAAATATTTGAACAAGGTGTTTTATCCCTTTTCTTGTGGAGGAGTTTCTCAGGATCAAACACAGGTGTTGTAGGCTTTGGATATGGATTTTTTCTAGTGTAAATCTTCTTAGGAGCCAGGATTTCAAAAAATAAAATCACTCTTTGTTGTTGATATTAAAGCATGAAGTCACCAGGATAAATGTTTCAGCCTAAATTATGTTTGATTCTCTCTTACCCTCAGGAATCAAATCTGAAAATTTTAGTCGTTCTTTCCCAGGGAAACAATTTACAATCATCCCCAACAACGATGCCAAGATGTTAGCACTCTGTAAATTGCTTGGCTGAATAAAAAAGCTACAAAGGTAACCATAAAACAACTTTAGAACTGGACACTAGCCTATACAATTCGAAGAGGGATTTGTCTTTTCACTTAGTCTTGGATAACTAGCTTTTCTTGCTAAAATAAATGGCTAGGTTTCGATAATTGGATAGATTTTTATAAGGTTTGCTAGAAAGGAGGTATGGTATCTCTTGGGAAATGGAGTCAACCCCTAAAAACGAATGAAAACAATGACTGGTATGTTGAACTTCACATAGAAACAAAGGCTAAATTAGGTAATTCACTTTCAGTTTTTTAATTTGTTGTGGTGGGTGAAAGAAGAAGGAAACAGGTAACAGAATCAAAGAACCATGAAAGATGAATTATGACTAGTTAAGAGAGAAAAAACAAAGTTTAAATCACTTGAATTTAAAGCACCACTTAGATGAATTTTAGACCCTTTAATATCCGATTTAAAAAGATGAAATCAAGATGAATAATAAAAACACAAGAAATACATACAAAGACTAGAGCACAAGCTTCAGGACACCACCATTAGAATATTTTTCTTGGAAAGTTCTGGACTTCTGCATTTGTATTTCATTCAAATTCAAAGATTGTTTTACAATATCAAGATAAATGACTATCCTTCTGCCAAATCACCTCTCTTTACATGAAAATGATCAAAACATATAAGAGCCTATTGCCACACTAGGCTACTAGGAGTCGAACTATTGCTTCCTAGAATTATGGATCTAGTTACTTTCAAGGAGAACAACTTCTACATGATTTACTAAAAATAGAAGATCTGATTTTGACCATCTTAATGTAACATAAAATATAGTTTACAATGATATATATTGAGAAAAATTCGACCATGATGTTGTGATGAATCATCAAGTACATTTGGAAAGAATTTCAAGTCATCCTATGCATTGTTGGGAAACTCTGCCACCTTTGCATAGAAAATTTGGGCTACTGCTGCGCAAGTGCTACCTACAACATTTATGTAGAAACTTTACGTAGAAAAAATTGTTTTGTTGTAATTCGTGTAGATCTAGGTGGCAACAAGTGACCGAGGACCTGTGTTTTCCTCAAAACTCATTTTCCATTCACCTTATGTTGTACTTTTTAATCATGTTAGTCTACAACATTTGCGTAGCAAGGACTCGGTACGCAAGTGTTGTGTATGAAAGTTTACCAGTCAAAACAACAACTATGGACATGAAATGTTTTATGATGTCTCCCTTGTGAAAAACTTTCTCCAACATCTAATTCATGCTTCCCACAACTTCTATGACATAAAAGAAACTTGGGATGACCTCATACCCAAAAAGACAAAATTGTAAGGCTTCCTCACTCATATCTCTGCCATTTCAGCAAGAAGGTTTAGTCTATCTTTCCCTTCTTTATCAACTTTCACTTGCAACCTTAAAGCCCTATTTTTCTTTCTGAATGAAATGTTTTTCCTCTTTAAGTTATGAATTTTCTTGGATAAACGTGCATTCTTCTTCAATTTTAATTGGGCAATTGAAAGTGTTGCACAAGCATTTTTGGTGGTTGGTACACATTCTGAGAAATGCCTTTGTATCCTCTATTCTAATGACCTATTATCTTCCCTGACCTAGATAATTAGGTCCTGGGCCTCCCTTAATTATGTATTTAGCCACTTCACAAATTTCTCACTCTCTCCAGGTGATGTATGGAGTCTTTCAGTTTTTGCAGGATGGACCTTCACATTTGCACTCTTTTTTCTGGATGAAAATCTTGTTACAGGAGCTAAAGGCTTGACTAAAACTACAGTCTTGGGAATTTTCAAAACTTCCTTCTCCTTTGATATTTCATTTCTATAATCTACCTTAATTTTTGGTGTCTCTGCCTCAGGAGCCTTCTCTCTGAACTTCATTTTCAAATCTCTTCTCTACTGGTAGAACTGAGATATGACATGATGAAATTCTATTAGTTTTTGTTGCATCTCCCTGACTTCACCCGTTCTTCATCCATCTCCCGAGCTACAATTTCAACAAAATATGTCTGTATTGTGGGTGTGGAAAACCTTCTAGCAACTGACCTTATGTATTTTAGCTCATTAGTGAATTGTAGCCTCCTACCTTTCTTCAGATCTGGTTGGCTTGGTGATTGGCCCTCAATCTCTTTTCCCTTTCCCTTTTTACCAACACTTCCTCCTTTTCCTCCTGAGCTATTAGAATCTAGTCTTTCAGTAGACAGGGGGTTATCTCCTTTGATATCCAAGGGAATGTTTGTGGATGTCAAGAAGGAATCCCAGTCCTTGTTCAATTTTCTTAGCTCCTCAACCACTAACATATTTACCAAGGAGAAGTGGAACATGCTACTCTTAAGTTGGTCAGCCCTAGATTGGACTTTATCTATTATTTTTCCTAAGTTTCTATAAAGGTAAAAAGGTAGGTTAATGGGGATTTTTCCTGTGAAATGCATGACGAGTCTTATATGGTACTGGTACACCCTATCAAACATACCCTCACAAATAAAATGCCTTTGGATTAATCTCAACAACTTCTCATAGGGTTCCAAAACATACTTCCTGGGGATAGTGGCACCAATCTTTTTCTTTCTATACAGAGGCTTGACGAAATCAATATAAACCATAAGCTCCAGAGGCATACCTTTAAACAATTTCACTCCCTATATTGGAATATCTGTTGCAGTTTCTATGGTCTCCTCTAATACTATAAAGGTGACCTATGCAATGGTTTTATAAACACCATTAAAGTTCAGGGATAACTCCTTTGTCAGTTGCGCGTTATACCCTTGGATCCTTTCACAAAATCTCATACACCTAGCCTGCTCAAAAGACACTTTGGAAGAAGGGTCTGAGTTTACCAAAGTCAAATCTTGTGGCTCATACCTCATCACATTTTCTCCCTTGTATTTTTTCATTTCCTTCATTGTCATGGCTCTGCGATATCTTCTTTGCAATGTAAAATTTTCAAACTATTTAAAAACAAATGTGTCCTTGAAATTCAGCAGACAATCTTGCACAACAAATCAACAGGACTAGGGTTTGCTAGAATAAGAGTAACAAACATTTTTTGTATGAGAGGTGAACTATTCAAGGGATAAGCTAGCATAAAATTCAGGCTCAAAATGTTTTTTACATTAATACAAAGAACAAGGAATGTGTAGCAAGAATCATAGCAACAGTCTTTGCGTAGCGAAGGGAGTCTGCACAACAAAATATTTTGAAGCTTTCTAGAGAGGTCATTGTTTATCCACAGGTCATGAATGCAATGAAAATAGACAAAAGGTGGTAAATGTGCATTTGTGAGTGGATAAGGAATGAATTTGAAAAATAAAGTACTTGTTCATAGATGACAAGACCTTCGAAGCCAATTCTAGTAATTTGTGCAACGAACTTACGCAGTGCGTATATGTTTGAAATTTCCAATGGTACAAATGACATGGGGTGTAATCATTGTCCCTTTTTTGAGCTCATCAATTGTGATGATGAACCATGATACATTTTGACATGAATTTCATCCCTAACCTATGACTCGACTTTGACACATAATTTCTGATTTTGTGACATGATTTTAAACTAGGAAGACAAGGACCTTTACAAATTTTTCAACATGATGGACTCTTATACCCCTTGATGGTGTATTATGAGATAGAAAAAACACCCTTTTATTAAAACCTATGACTTAAACATCTATTTACATGCATATTATCCTTTATTTGATCAATGACTTCATGAACAAAACACACTCACTATGACTCATTTAGGAATGCCTTGGTCTTCCCAAGACCAAGGCATGACTCTTAAAAATTCTAGACAAACCTCTAACTCTACCCTAAAAATAATGATTCTAACAAACACTTAGACAAGGTAAAAAGTGTCATTTATACCTCCAAATGATGTATTTCTCATCAATCATGTCTAGGGAATATGAAAAGTACTCCCACATGATGATAAAGTTGTGACATTTAATTGAGACACTTAGTAGAATGTGATACATAAGTGTGACACTTAGTATAATGTGATACATAAGTGATACATAAGTTCACCACTTAGTAGAATGCGATACATAAGAGTGACACTTAGTAGTGTGGGAATTTAGTGCATAACAAATGCCCCTTAAAGTATGAGGTCAAAATAAAAACTGATGGCCAAAATATTTTACAAAAATATGTATGTGAGCGTACTAGAATAGCAGAGCTGGGCGGAATTTGCAAGAAAAAACAAAACATTATGTACTTATCATCCCTGAGGTAGGTATATCGATTCTCAGAATACACTTGAATCAAAGAATGGTCGTTGAACAATATACTGCGAATCCATTAAAGGATTGACTAAAGATATGGCCACCAAAAATACAATGTAGATCCATACCTTCCATGACGCGATCAATTCATAGCCAAGAAAGAAGACACAATGGAGCTACGATATGAAAAAACATAGCCATGGAACAGTACAAAGTGTATCTATGTGACAACATATACATCAATGAGATTACCAACATGATGACCATATTGGAATCTTTTAAGTACTCAAATAGTCTCCATCGCAACCTGGGTATCTAAGGAGTTCCCATGGTCTTTGTCTCTATCCCACAATGGTACAAATTTATCCATGTCAATAGATGTCTTGATGTCGAACATGGTAGAAACCACTTGATTACCAATCATTGATTCATACAGTTAACAAGTACGAGGGAAATAACCAATGATGACAATGACTCCCAAGGTACCCTAATACATTCCCAAAAATGTGAATAAATGAGATGAATTTGAACATTCGTGAAATAATTCGATTAGAGGTCAATGATGTAAACCTACTATCAAAAGAGAGGACAACTGCCATTAAGGCATGTAGGTTCCAAGGTACTAACTGGTTTCTAAGTCTAATTCCAAAATAATGTATTGAATTCAATAGGAACATAGTTGTTGAAGGAGTGCCATGATGTTTCCCCCATCATCGACACAAAAGTAACATATGAAAGTGATTTAAGATGATGGATAAAATGAGCACAAACTGACACAAGGATGAAGGTTGGTAATACTGTAGAGTGGTGAAATTAGGATGAAACTTCCGTTGAACATTGTGAGACATGACAAATGACTTGGCAACATTAACTCGACCATAACATAGTGAGATTATAACTGGGGAACTCTTTTAGTGAGCCAAAGGAGTATAATTACTAATAGGATTGGTATGAATCGAAGACAAGAATATTACCCAACTGTAAGACAAGACACAAACATATGCCATGTTCAAGGGTGACAACAAAAAAATTCCATAATTCTTTCCAAAACTTGACCCACTTTCCTCAAAATTTCCCCCCATCATGGATGGTGAGTACCTCTGTGATTTTTAATGAGCTTGAGGAGCATAAAAAATTCTAGATATAGCCCATATTCGATGACTCCCTCATCACATGTTTAACAAAACTGAAGAAGGAGGGGTTTGGTCCCATGTGAGTCCTTCGCTTTATAATTTTAAGAGCCCAGAGAAGACAAAATCACATTCTTTTCACATATAAAGAGTCTGAAAAAGAAATTAAGGAAGACTCTACGTTTTTTTTCCTTCATAAATTTAGTGTCTCGAGTTTGAAAACGTATAAAACAATACAAGGGAGAACTCTTCCAGTAAGGATTGACTAGAGTATTCCTTCTTTGTCATTAGTCTATCTGGTCCAAAAAAGCGTTAAACTTACACCAAATATATGCCCCTTCAAATCCTTTTAACAAGTGTGAATATAAATAAGATCGCTAGACAATATTTCCATGTTTAGATAGTTTGAAAAGATATTAAAGGAGACTCCAAATATTTCCTTTTTTCATATAGTTATTATGAGCCCGAAAGAGTAATAAAAGCATACTTGGTAACTTATTCTTATGTATTTATGATAACAAGAAAGAACAAAGACTAATATCATGGTTATTTGTTTCATTTTTAAACGATCTTGAAACAGAGGAAAAATTTGTGCACGGGGTTGATTTCATTTGTACATGAGCTTGAAATAGAGAATGAAACTATGCTCAAAATTAGTTTCATTTTTACACAATCTTGAAACAGAGAATGAAACTGTTCTCGTGGTTTCTTCTTCATTTTTACACGAGCTTGAAACATAGAATGAAACTATGCTCTAAATTTCTACTTCATTTTTACACAAGCTTGAAACATAGAATGAAAATATGCTCGGGGTTGGCTTCATTTTTACATAAGCTTGAAACTGAAAATGAAACTGTGCTCGGGGTTGGTTTCATTTTTAAATGAGCTTTAAACCAAAATTGAAATTGTGCTCGATCTTATACCCATTGATGGGTTTTTTCCCAACATGATGTCCATAGGTTAGTCTTTTCCCCTCAACAGAAGCTAGTGACTTAAGTCCCCCATGATATACAAAGGCTGCAGAAATTCCCCCCAAGATTTGTTTCATACATTGACTCCTCTTCTGCACCTAATTGGGTTCCTAGATACTAATAGCAATAGGTTCACCAGAGAGGGAGGAAGAAATAGTATCAATTTACACAAGAAAATGAAATGAAGGTTCAAGTACTAGATCTAGTAGAAGACTCGATTCAATTAGAGGAGGGTCTGTTTAATTTTTTAACGATCTTGACACATATAATCAACTATGCTCATGGGTATCTGTTTCATTTTTTAACAAGCTTGTCATTGAAAATAAAATATGCTCATGGTTGTCTGTTTCATTTTTTAATGAGCTTGACACAAAAATAAAACTATGCTCATGGAACTTGACCATGGCTTCCAAGAGATATTCATGAAATGAAACAATATTTTTATGGAAGGAATACATGTCAAAAGACTCACTTTGGTCAACAGGGGGGAGAATAGGTTATAGTTTCCCTGGCGATGGAGTTACCATGTCAACTTTCGGAGCTAACTCCAAAGAAGAGCAGCATACAACGAGAGGCTCCTTCTCATTAGAAATTGTAGGCATGGGAGGTAATGCCACATAATTGACCTATGGAGGGAGAGAAACCACTTGAATGTAAGGAACATTCAAGGAATTCAGATGGCCAACATTCATACAATGTTCATGACTAACAAACAAAAGTTGATCGATGGTCACTATGCTACCATAATGGGGAAAATCCATCACTCGAAAGAGTGTGGACACTACAACTTTAATAGCATAGAAATAGTCCCACCCAAGGACTATTTCTACTACCATGACATCAATACATAAATGTTTCCCTCCTAAGGTGATGGGAAGCTAAGGAAGGATCCCTAAAGGTTCACTAGATCTTCTATTAAAATCCAATAGATGATTAGTGGTTGGAACAAAATCATGAGAACCTAAAGCTTTCCAGGCAGTTGAGGATAAAATACTAACAGAGGCCTCTTCAACTATGATAATTCAATATATGTACTTATCAACAACTTTACAATTATATGGAAATTGTTTTCCCTCGACCAAGTTTTTGGGATCATTGGTTATGTTTGACCTATTTTTGGGACTTCTATAGGCTGTCAAAGGTGGAGCGCAAGACGAAGAAGAGATCGTGGGATCTCGGCCCCTTTTTAGGTCTTTTTGGGTTTTGGGCTTATGTAACAGTTATGGGGATGTCGACCCATGGGTCTTACCCATGTTTAGGCCCTTTTGTAATGTATAAATAGAAATCTAGGCGGTGCTATGCTAAGTGCAGATGACAAGTCAATAGTAAGTTGTGCAAGTTGTAAGTGCTTTATGCATGTTGTGTGGGACTTGCAAGGCTAAGTGCAAGTGTCTGTAAAAGGCTGTGTAAGGTTCCCCGCCTAGATCTACTCGGGGAAGGAGGATCTGGAGGAGTGCGCGCAGATCTCCTGTCCTATGCAGAATAGGATTTTTGTGGCTCTATGCATGTAGAAGATTGAGAGAAGCTAATAAAGAAGACAAAGAGTTGGTGGACGTAGACCCAGGGTGGGGATGAACCACGTGTATCCTATGTTTTGAATGCTTTGTGATTTATGGTTGTTCTCTTGTTGATGTGGTTAAATGCTTAGTGCGTTGTTAGATGATAGATGAATCTAATATGGTAGCTTAGTGTTGAATAATGTGAATGAATGCTAGATCTGATTTATGTTAGTATTCTTAGTGCTTGAATCTATTGAATCTATGGGAATGTTGCACTGATTTATTATTAGGGTTTAACTTCATTTTAAACTAAGATTGGATATTGATGAACTATAATTGCTAAGTGCTCTGTTAAGGTGTTACAATCACAGATTTGTATCCCAGCTAAGGTTGCAGACACTAGAGTCTTGCAACCACCCCTGCCTCTCCCTCGGGTGAGACTTCATCTGCTTTGCAAGTGTTGCCGAAAGGTCCTATAGTTAGGATTTTGTTGGTGCATTGTTGTAGCGTTGAACCCCGGGTCTACCCCTGTGCCAACAAATGGTTTTGTTGTCGGAACCAAAACTGTGATTGCTAGGAACTAAGGAAAAAGGAGCTTTGTGCGAAGATCTAACCTGAAACTATGAAAGATCCATGTGTAGATCTATTGCCCTAGTGTACAACATCCTACTTAACTTTTGCAGCTCTGTTCTAAGAAAATAATTCTGATATGAAGAGAAGAGGTAAGATCTGTAAGCTTTGTGCTTTGTTAAAGGTAAGATAAGTGGAAATTTTTGTTTCAAAAAGTATGGATCTAGGTATGTTTGATAAATTTTGTCCTAGCTTGAAAAGTAGGGAACAAATAGAAGAACGAATATTTGATATAAGTATATTTGATAAGAATAGTGAAAGATATGTTATACCTATGCATAGAAAGAATGTTTGGACTAACCAATGGATGCAGGATCCTAGAAATAATTTTTTGCAGGCTAGCTACTGTGATTCTAGTGCATAGTACAAGAAAGGTTGGGGATCATTTAAAAGAAAATGAGGATTAACCCTTTGTTACAGTTGCAGAAGACTGGGACATCTGGCTAAGAAATGCCCTGGTAGAAGATCTAGTTGTCTTTGTTGTAAATCTATGGACCATGAAGTTTTAGATTTCTCTAGAATGATTACTAATCTTGAAAGAATGAATATGAGACAAGAAGACCATGAGGAAGGTCAAGCAACTAATACCATGGCATAACCCCAGAAAGAATCAGAGATTGTATTGTTTCAAATAAAAGAAACCCTGAATGACCAACGAAATATCAACTTATCAGAGATCTTCAAAGAAAAAGAGTGCATAGAAGCAAGAATAGGAGACTTCGACATTGACTGTGTTCTGGATGAAGAAACACAAGTGAATATTATGATAGAAATAACTTGGGAAACTTTAGGAAAGCCTGCTATGATTTCTTTATTGGGAGGAATAAGATTCTTTAGAGGAAAGTTGATAAACCTACGTGGAAGGCTCACCCAGATATCTATGAGTGCTCATGGAACTTTGAAAAAGGAAGAGTTTGAGGTTGCTAAATTTATTGAGAACAACGCCCCATTTTATATATTAGTAGGAAAACCTTGGATTGAAAGGGATTAGGCCAGAAGGAAAGAAGAAGAAGTCTTAGAGCAGAAGAAGCAAGAGTTGAAAGATTTCATGACTAGAAGGATCACACACTTGATTGAAGAACAGGAGAACAAATCGAAGATATTTAAAACCAGAAACTTGGATGTCAAAGTTGGAAGAACAAAAGAAGACTCATAGAAGACTGAAGCACCTACCCCAGATAGAGAAGAAGTATTTCCCCTGAACCCTAGGAAAGAATCTCAACAACGCGAAGTTACTATGCCAAGAGGAGATAAGAATCAGAATGGAAAGAGGAATACCGAGACGAAGCTCACTGGAAAGAAGGATATAAAACTAAGTAAGAAGAGATAAAAGATTGAAAAGTTATAGAAGGTTCCAGAGGGAACCTCGCAAAAGGAAAATTTTCAAAATTGGAACTTCGTCAAGATATCAGAACAACGCCACATGGCACTTTGCCATGGCGAAAAAATATAGCCATTGGAAACAGTATAACCGTTAGAATGACACCTCGAACGGTTAGAATGGAATTTATGATAAAAAATCTCGCCATCAGACCATTGGGACTACGTCGTAATGGATAGAACTGAATTAATGAAGGCTTCTCGCCCGTTGAAGAGATTTGTTGCCTAGTTATCTACTTATTCCGTCGAGCCTTGCACCGAGAACACTTTTTCCAACCGTGATTATCTGAGCCCACAGATTAGTTGATTTCACACCGTGATCATCGAGCTATCACCATCCATCCCATTACATTGAATAGTTACTCTTCAAACCCGAGATATTCAAACACAAGCGTGTATGTCCGAAGAACTTAGCGTAGTTGAAGAGTCTGTGAAGGAGGTACTGATCGACCTCATGAATGAAAGAGTAATGTTTGAAAGGGTATTGTTTGTGGGTATACAAGAATCATCGACAAGAGGAGTGCAAGCCTCTCTATTGATTACTCGTGAATCCGAACCATCCCGACCAACAACGGAGAAGAGAACCAAGCACAGAGATGACCTAGCAAATGTGAAGCTAATCCCGACCATCTTACCCGACTACATCCCGCCTCTGGCCGACGCGGTGAGTCGTGATAGTGTGCCGAGAGATTTTGATTACAGCATGGTTACTGCTACCTCCCAAAGGGGAAATGTGCAGTTAGAGTGCAACAAGACAAGATCGCAATGTTGAAGTTCAATGACTTCAACCTAGGAGACTACAAGAACCATAGTATTCTCTCCCCGTATAAATACTTGACCAAGAAGAAGGGGAAGAACTTGAAAATAATTCCCCATCCATGGACGATGAACCTCGTGCAGTCCACCCTGTTGAATGTAATGAAAATCCCACACTTTGGAAGGCACCAGAAGGTTAGTGCCTGTGTTAAGCAACTGCTCTCATGTTACCATTGCGGCTACTTATGGCTAGATCATTGTGAGTATGCAGGGACCTGACCCACATGGCTTCTATCCATAGAAAGTCATAGATCATGCATTAGCAGAGAAGATCAAGGATACATACGAAAATGTTGAGAAGGGGACGTGAGGCTACAAGGTAGCTTCCATCCAGAATGGCGCAGTGCATCTAGAATGCCAATTAATTGCAGGAAAGCTAGTAAGGAAGAACATATCCATGCAGGTCACAGGCTTTGTTGTTGACCTCACTGGAAAATGCGTGGAAGGCCTACAGATGAACTGGGAGAAGTACCTAGTTAACCAGCTAGAATTAGACTGTTGCAAAGCACAGGATCAGGGCTATGAGTTCCACTTTATCTAGCTCTTGATCCTCATCGTGTTTACTACTTGGGAAATGTCGGAAGGTGTGACCTTCTGAGACATTAAGCCATTCGAGCCGCTTTCTACAAAGTTCACCATGCTCTAGTACTCGACCGATATGGGAAAATAGTGGCAGTCGAACGCAGTCTTTCACATATATTCTCTCCAACTGAAGAGGGCTATCGAAGCTGAACCTCACATGACGCCAAACACCCTACAGTAGTTCCGACCCCTCATGAAGTTTCACGCAGATCGACATTTCATCTATATGATTGCGCAAGTAGATGAGCATAAGGAGGAGCTTCATTCATACTACAAGCTCACAAAAGAGGACCTTGAGTATATCACTAAGGACTGGTTAGAAGACCTCCTTATCCCCGCTGATCCTGCAGAGATGTCTAACCTCAAACTTGACATCTTGGAGGCCACTCACAAAAAACATGACACACTCGGAACCAGCAGAAGGAAGAAGACTGCAGAAGTCTAAGACTTAAGCAACACATCAGAAAAAATTTCTTCAGTATCACCTGGTCGAGGGGTTGATGATGAATTCGCAAAGATAAATGGAAAAGAAGATGAGCAGAAGCAAGGTGAAGTAACACCACCTAGAGATGAGGCTGATCCCTTGAAGAAGTGGAATGTTTCTCCTATGAAATCCTCTTCCCGGAAGAAATCCAGAGCCACCTTGACTAAGATGCAGACTATGCTCACTGTCGATGAATTTGAATTCATCATCGCAGCTGTAAACAACGCCTTACAGGAAATATTGCAGAAACATGAAGCCAAGCAGGAGGAGATGTACGACATAATCAAGGTTGAATGTTGAGGGGTAAAACAGGCCCTTTAGAACAGTTGTGCAGTGTCCACTGTGCCCCTGTCGTCGAAAGAACTAGAGTTTGGAGATGAGCCAACCCAACTCCGCAGACTAGCTGATGCAACCGAAGCTCGCCTTCATCACACACAGGAAGAAACAGAACAAGCCACCGAGGCCTTGAAGCAAGTGAAATAATTAGTCATAGAACAACGTCGAGTTGCAGAGCAGGAGAAGGTTTCTCTCCAGAAAAAAGTTTGGAGAGGAGAAAACACAGATTTAACAACAAAAAGAACAGTTGCTCGCAGAGCAACTTGAATGGATAGAAGAAGTCAATAAGGCACTTTTCTCTGTGAAAGGATTAGAGACAAAGGATGAAGACTGAGTCAAGCATCAAGTAGACAATCTCACAGAAGCTATCCAGTAGCTACATCAAAGAATAGAAGACTTAGAGCTACGAACAGTGCCCAACACTCCGTAGGATGTGAGGGATCAAAGAGATGCAACTGCTCGAAGCGCAGTTGAGAGAATAAGGGTCCTTGCCATGGAATGTAAACAACTAAGTGATCATAGTGCCCAGACTTATGAGAAACTCACTAAGAATCTTGAAATGAAGGCATTGGAGTCACAACTCCAGGAGGCGAAGCAACAAGTAGAAACAATACAGGCATAGTTGAAGCCCCTGTCAGCTGTTGAAAGGATGAAGCGATCCCAAGAGCAGTGCACTTCTCAATAGTAGGTCCACGCCATTTAGAGAAAAGTCATGGAAGTGACTCAAAGGCTCCAACCTATACAGGATGAGGCTTGCCAACTTTTCTCATAGATTGAAGGCCAAGGAGCAGAACTAGAGCAAGTCGTCACTTCAGCTGAACAACGCTTAGAGGGACCTATCAATGAAGCAGTCATCCAAGAGTTTGTTGAGCAAGAGGTCGTGGCACCACAACAAGTCGAAGCAGATCGAGCCAAGATCGAGGCTTTTGAAGAAGAGCTACACAGACCAGAGTGACTTGGGATGAGTCATAGGTGAGTGTTGGGGACCTGTTGGCCCTCGACCAAGTTTTGAGGATCCTTGGTCATGTTTGACCTATTTTTGGGACTTCGACAGGCTGTCGAAGGCAAAGTGCAAGATGAATCGGAGATCACGGGATCTCAGCCCCTTTTTAGGGATTTTTGGGTTTTGGGCTTATGTAACGTGTATGGGTATGTCAACCCATGGGGCTTAACCATGTTTAGGGCATTTTGTAATGTACAAATAGAAAGCTAGGTGATGTAAGTAGTGGTGCTATGCTAAGTGCGGATGACCAATCAGTAGTAAGTTGTGCAAGTTGTAAGTGCTTTGTGCATGTTGTGTGAGACTTGCAAGGCTAAGTGCAAGTGACTGTAAAAGGTTGTGTAAGGTTCTACACCTAGATCTTCTCGGGGAAGGAGGATCTGGCGGAGTGCGCGCAGATCTCCTATCCTATGCAGAGTAGGATTTTTGTGGCTATGTGCATGTAGAAGATTGAGAGAAGCTAATAAAGAAT
This sequence comes from Picea sitchensis, assembly GCA_010110895.2. Classification (NCBI taxonomy): domain Eukaryota; kingdom Viridiplantae; phylum Streptophyta; class Pinopsida; order Pinales; family Pinaceae; genus Picea; species Picea sitchensis. The sequence goes on from SNQJ01S0158487.1 coordinate 15,368, forward strand.
ATGAAGAGTTGGTGGACGTAGCCCCAGGGTTGGTGTGAACCACGTATATCCTGTGTTGTGAATGCTTTGTGCTTTATGGTTGTTCTCTTATTTATGTGGTTAAATTCTCAGTGCATTGTTAGATGATAGATGACTTTAATATGGTAGCTTAGTGCTGAATAATTTGAATGAATGCTAGATCTGATCTATGTTAGTATGCTTAATGCTTGAATCTATTGAATCTATGGGAATGTTGCATTGATTTATTATTAGAGTTTAATTGCATTGTAAACTAAGACTGGATATTGATGAACTATAACTACTAAGTGCTCTTTTAAGGTGTTACAATCACAGATCTATGTCCCAGCTAAGGTTGCAGACACTGAAGTCCTGCAACCACCCATGCCTCTACCTCGGGTGAGACTTCATCTGCTTCGCAGGTGTTTCTGAAAGGGCCAGTAGTTAGGGTTTTGTTGGTGTGTTGTTGTAGCATTGAACCTCGGGTCTTCCCCTGTGCCAACGGAAATGGATACATGAAGGAAAACAAGGTTCTTCTAGACTATTCCAATCAAAGGAAATGACCTGAGTACTTGGAGGGGGTTCCATTGAAACAGGTGGGATGTCCCCTTTTTCAGAACACTTTGAAATGACAAAGAAAACATCATTGTTATGCAAGTCACTCTTCGAGGAAAGATTGGGGTCAACTGAAGATAAAATTGTATAGACCACTTCATCAACCATAGGTTGGGTAGGGGAGGAATATTGGGAATAAACTCAAGGTTATTGTTGGGCAATGACATTATCTTCCAATAATTATGAAGCCTCCTATATGTGATGGAAATGGTAAGTACAATGATTTTCGTTGCATAACTTACAAGAAAACTTGACATTACCTTTTTACACCCAACCTTATGATCACTAATCAACAGACCATCACTAGCATGACCTGCAGAGGCTGGTGATATGGGTTGTTGGGGACCCTGAGACCATACTTCTAAAACATTGAGAATACTAGGGAAATGGTTAAGAAGGTGATCACCCTTACAAATCCTCCAAGGGAACTTGGGTTTGTGACCTATGTTCTTAGGCTTCTCAACATTATCAACACTCCCAACATGATTAACAGTGGTTGGTCGATTGCCCCTTTTCTTATTTTGTTTGTCCTTGTTCTTCATTTTCTTCTCCTTCTTAGCCTTTTGGTTACTAGCACCATGACTTTCACCAGGAATGGACGAAGAAAGGAATAGGTAAAGAAGAAAAAAGGTCAATATAAGGCTCATGTTCTTGAGGTGGAGAGCGTTATTTTGAGGCAACAAGAGAATTTTTCATCACCAAAGTGGAAAACGACCATACTAGTAACCCTATAGTGAATCCGAGAAGAATCAATGTAGCAATGTAAGGAGGACTAATATTTCCAAAACGAGGAAAAGTATGAGGATCCCCCTACAAAAGGGTTCCTTGATTGGCAGGCTCCGAAATTATACCATAAACACAGACTCAACCTAGGTTCTTCTAAATCAAAGAGAAAACACTACCAAATTTTCTATAAGATAAGATGAAGAAAACAATTCTTTTGTAACTTAGAGAAAGGAAGTAAGGATCTTCCAGAGATGAATGATGAAGTCGTCAATGAAGAAACAAGAGAACTTTACCAACAAAAAGTCCATAATGGACTTCCATAGGTGCAAGTACCAGATGAAACCAAGTACTCTCCTAAGTATCCAAAACCATGTGTTGTACATCTATGCCATGTACTGACAATACCACCACTGCAGTCACCTATGAAGGTAACCTAGGAAAATCAACTAGGGCTACCACTTCGTGCTTGGTGGTTAGGTGAAAGGGTCATGGGAAAGGGATTTTACGAATGTGAATGGGAAGTAAGAAATATGTATTAGACCCAAAGAAACTCAGATAGTGGTGTCACCCCGAGGACTTTCCACTACTAAGATTTCCCCATTGACTTGCATTACCCCACCGAGAGAGAGTGTAAGGGATTGGTCCAAGCAATCTTCTCAATTTCTCCTACCGCTTGAATCCTATGTTAGACGAGCTTTCCCAACAACCACTTTACATTACGAATGGATTTATGCTCATTAGTGTTCCTAGTTTTGTTTCAGTGGCTTTGGATAATTTACTCTCCACCCTACAATCAAGGCCCTACAATTTAGACTTGTGATCATTTTCTAATAAAAAGAAAGTATAGTTGTTTTTAGATTAGGTACCTTGCTTCTTTTATGTTTTTTTTTACTCAAAATGGTAAATGGAAGTGAAGTATATGGTCTTATCACTTTGATTCCAAGAAGACATCAAAATAAATAAAAAATGAATGGAATGCAATCTTTAGTTTCGATGAATCCTATTGACAGAAAGGAGCAATAGGTCTCAAGCAAAGAAACAAGCGTAAAATTCAATGCAAGAAACTAAAACTACTCTTTGAATGCAAAATGTGTTTGATATATGAGTCACGGAAACTGTAGGATACATTTTTTTTTAAATGTAATTTATTTTTCTTTAAAATGAAATCTCAAGCATGCTCCACCCACTAAGTAGAATGCAATTACTTTTTGGTTTTCCACTTCTTTCAAATGCAATGAAAAACGTTAATGCAACTTATTTTGTTTTCTTTCTTTCAAATGAGATGAAAAGAACTAAATGCAAATGCAAAGGAACACACAACAAAAAATGCAAACCAAAAAATGCAATCAAGTAGGTTGACAATCATCAAAAGAACTTCAAATGATAAATATCTGAATACTTTCCACTCAAAACAAGAAACCAATTTTATAATAGGTCATAAACAAGAGAAAGCCCAAAACACGAGGGTTGTTTCCAATTGGAAAAAGAGAATTCAGTGCAAAGTAGAAAGATCAATTTCTAAACTTTGAAACAAAGTTTAGAACATTAAAGATCAACAACAAGTGACATTCAAGCCAAAGATGCCAAAGACACAATCTAAGGATCATGGTTAACCCAAGATAATGAAGTGCATTCAAACAAAATCGAAAAGAAAAAGAGACTCAAGGAGGATTAATCCAATGATGACCATTGGATCCTAACAAATCAAAGCCTCATACAAAAAGAAAAGGATATGATGAGGAGACCTAAGACAAAAATCTGACAATACGGAGCCAAAATAAGCTCCAAATTCACTTAGAAAAAGGACTATCGCCCCAATAACCATGTAGACAGGGTGATGATTAGGGTATTATAACTCCTAAGTACACTAACAGGTAGGTATAATCATGGTTTCATCGCTTTGTACTCCCTTATAAGCGGGTGATGAAGCTTATAAAGTGGTGAAAAAACTCAAACTTTACCCAGATATTTGATAGGGTCATGTGTTTGTCACAGAGAGCTTCCCAATGATGATGTGGGAAGGGGAGAGATCAAAGAAGAAGCATCAAACAAGACTCAAAAGGCTATCAAATACCAAGGAAATACTAAAGAGAACATTCCCCACTGGATTCGCCAATTTCTATTATGGTAAAGTTCCCCCTATGGATAGGTGAAACCCCCCTTGGATCAAGGCCCCTCTTGATCAAAGATAGAAGAAAACAAATGGTGAAATCATTCCCCCCTAGACCTATTTCAACAATTAGAATGAGAAGGAAGAGATGGGTGGCTTACCTTTTTACCTTGATTTTCCTCATCGCTCCAGCCTTTGACCTTGATGTCCAAGCTCCTAAGCGCAAGAAAAGAGCTACAAAGAACAAAATGAAACCTCCTTATTTGACACTATATTGTTAAGTGAAAATAGAACTATATATGATGAATTTAACAACAATAGACATGCATATAGTTGAATGCATAAACATGAGAGGAATAGGCCAAGTTATGTATTAATGGAAATCCAACAAAATGGAAGCACTTGCAATCTCAAGTTTGGCGTTACAGCAAGTCCTCCAAGATCCCCTTTCTAGCCCCTTGTATATCACACAATCATAAGTATTATGATCTTAATTCTCCCCCCTTTTACCCAAGAATGACCTCCATTATATAGGAATTTGAGGAATAACAACCTTAGGATATTTCGGGAAGATGGTTGAGGATTTAGCTCCATAAGTTTGGATTTGGATTATAAAATGAATATTGATTTTTCCTAAGATGGATCCAAGATATATGACTCTAATCCTTGACCCAAACAACCTAAATCTTCCCGGATCTTTCCCTTAGAAAAGGTGGCATAGTTGTAACCTCTCCATCGCTCCCATAACACTAAGAACAGGGTGATGATATTGCTCCCCCATAACTTATCAAGGAGAGATGACAAGGGTTCATTGCTCCATATACATGGACATGAGAGCGATGACACTTATACAAGGTCAAAATATCAAGCTAAAAGTAGCATTTTGACCTGCAAATGATGTATTTATCATCAATCATGTCAAGGGAACATGACAAGTACTCACACATGATGATAAAGTTGCGACATTTAAGTGTGACACTAATAGTAGAATGTGATACATAAGTGTGACACTTAGTAGCGCAACAAATAGACACTTAGTATAATGTGATACATAAGTGATACATACGTGTGACACTTAGTAGAATGTGATACATAAGTACGACACTTAGTATAATGTGATACATAAGTGTGACACTTAGTAGAATGTGATACATAAGTACGACACTTAGTAGTGTAGGAATTTGGGGTGTAGCAGTTTGGTAAATGAAAACATACCTAATTCTCTTCTAAAATTGTAATAGATGGAGTAAACTACACGTAACTATGTCTGAAAAAAAGATGCATGAATATTAAACTACTTTACAACTTGTAGAACCCAATGGAGGAAGGAATCATAAAGTATTCGAGATATGTTGTTTCCTTGATCATTTAGCCTCTCTATGATATTGTCTTAGAATGTGTTTTTCCCCTTCATAACATGTTGAGGACCATGTTCACATCCTTCAATCGATTGATATCTAGAGGAAGTTCTTCTAAGATTGTTTCAAACTTAACTTCCATACAAGATTTTGATGCCCCAGGAACTGTATATTGAGATTGTAACATGTTCTCATGATCGAATTTGGTCATCACAAACTATGACCTCCTTTTTGTTTCCCATAGTGGAGGTTGAGTAGAGAAAAACAATTGTATTTTCTTTTAACTAGGTGACAAAAACATAGTTTATTTTCACTAAGCTAGCACCAAATCTCATATATTTGACATTGAGTAATTCTTAATGTATAGATGAAGTCGCCATCAAATGCATTATGGTTATTTTTTATTTAAGTTACTTAAAAATTGTTATTTATATTCCATTTATTATTTCTTATATTATAGTTTGGTAATGACACTCATGGGAAGTAATGACACTCATTTGGATCTCATGTTAGAAAGATGTAATCACAATTCTTAAGACTAATTATTGTTGTAATATAAGTATAATTCTCAAGGCTAATTATTGTTGTAATATCAAACATAATTCTCAAGACTATTTATTATTGTAATATTTTATTTAGATGTAATTTGTTTTAAAACATATCTTTAAATGCCTCTAATTGTATAACAATGTAAAACTAAATAAATTTCTCTTAAAAAAATTAAAAGAAGTAACAATATTGGTTGAAATTATATAGTTAAAAATACTTACTTGAACCATAATCATATTGAAAAAGGTAAGTTTTTGCCTCTAATTGTATAACAATGTAAAACTAAATAAATTTCTCTTAAAAAATTAAATGAAGTAACAATATTGGTTGAAATTATATAGTTAAAAATACTTACTTAACCATAATCATATTGAGAAAGGTAAGTTTTTCAAAAGCTCTATTTAATAGATATAAAAGAATGAATATTATATAATTTATTTTTCCACTTTCAATCTAACTTTAACTTCTTCATTTTAAGCATGAAAAATCTAAAAAATGATACTATGTGATTCATATTTCTATTTTCAATCTCACTTCACTTCTTTACTTCATGAAGATTTTTTTATTCTAATGAATAACTAATAGAGTATTGAAATTGATATTATGCATTGGTAAATGAAACTCATGAGAAATAGGGGATAAGAAATAACTAATGAGTAATTAATAGAGTATTGAAATTGATATTGTGCATTGGTAAATGAGACTCATGAGAAATAGAAGATAAGAAATAAGTTGAGTATTAAATATATTATATAATTAATAGAAAAATAAAAAAAACAAAAAAATTACAAAATTAAAGTTATTACAAATTAATTATGATTGAAATTTTATTTTAATAAAAAAAATTATTAAATAAAAAACATTAATTAGAAAACAAAATCAGAATATCATACACATATTCAAAAACATTATATTGAAATGGCTTAAATAGATGTTTAATTTTATACATGTCTCCATAAAAACTTGTAAATGTGAGTAGTAATCTTAAAATTCAATGATAAAATTAAAAATCATCACAAAATGATTTAAATATTCAAACAGATTATTATTATTTAAATATTTTATCTAGATGCTTTAAAACATATGAAAACATGTTTCAAAAAAGTTTGTGTGAATAAGAAACTTAAAGATAATGTAAAAAATCATAAGAAATCATTTGAGTCTAAAATAACATTAGAATAATCTTTTTTTTTATTAAATAACTTCATTTATAATGAATACGGGTTGTTATTAAAAACAATAAAAATTATATGAATATTTTATAGTTAATTA
>SNQJ01S0158488.1:0-21994 GCA_010110895.2 Picea sitchensis
CCCATAATTTTCTCAAAAAATATAAGGGCATCTACCTGTTATTCCAAGGAGTTTTATCAAAACCCATATACCACCTATCTATCCAATTTTGACTAATTTGGGGATGGATGCACTATTCAATGGAGATGTGTTTCTTGTTCAATGGTAGTTCTTGTCCAATTCTAGGATCCCTAAAAATAGACAATAATTGTGGTTTTGAAATGTCGAGGTCTTTGACTTGGTTTCTGTCCAAACCAGTGTTGTAGTACTTACACATTCTTTCCCTATAATCAGAAATAGAGGTCAAATTCCCTTGGGAACTTGCAATGGACTTCATAATTATGTCCAAAGAAGTGGTCAAGGAGAATCTTCTAGGCTCTGTAGTTTCCCTTAATTGTTCCTCAAGGGTTCTTAATATAACCAACCCCTCATCAATTTGAGTGTTTACATTGGGTGGTTGTGGAGGGTTGGGGTTTTGATTTTCTTAGTTTTCTTCTAAGTTGTTTTCATTGTATTGGGTTTCCATTTTTTTATATATGTTTCAATTTGAAATCCATGACATCTAAATTAGGTTAGTTTTTTAATTAAAATACAAAATTGTTTTTTTTTTTTAAAGATTCTTGGAAGCAAAAAACTAAATTTGAAATGACTAGATTGGGTTAAAAATAAGATAAATCAAACATACCTCGACACAGTGGAAATATCCTTCCTCCCTAGATCCTCTCTATCTCCTCTATTCGCTCAATGAGAGTAGAAAAACGAGCGCAGTTTGTGCAAAATGACCTCAAATCACGCTCGCGACCTCTTTAAAAAGTCTATCAATAGGAACAAATGCACGTTCTTAAGAACATGCTCACGACCTCTTTAAAAAGTCTATCAGTAGGAACACACGCGCATTCTTAAGAACATGCACGCGTTCCTAAGAACATGCATGTGTTCTTACCACTAAATCTATGTGGGAAGCCTCGTGGACGTTCAACCACCTCAAAACCTAACGATTTAGGAACATGTGTGTGTTCCTATGAACATGTGTGCATTCCTAAGAATGTGCATGCATTCTTGCGAGTGCATTTTCTTGCTACATGGCTTGCCACTTTTTCATCCATGAACTTATTTCACTTACCTGCAAAATAAATTGTAGGGGATGGTTCCCAAACATATGAATGAATATATTCGAGCATATCTTTAATTTTATGACTACCTATTTTAAACTCATGTCTACACTACTTCCCAAAAACATGATGCTTGCATAAATTTAAATTCAGATATTTTAAACTTGGAAGTAACTTACAGTTTATCAGTATCGTGAGCACTTTCTCACTGATATGGTCTAGTTTCTAATTCCATAAGCAAGCAATTTCATTTGCTTCCTCAGAACCCATCGCTACTTCATTTATCTAGGTACTCCCTTCTAGATGGTAAAGGATCCCAATCTTTGTAGCATTCATTACCACCAAAATTCCCTTGGACACCTTCAGTAATCCACCTTGACATGTATATTTATAATCTCTGGAATCCAAAACTCCCAAGCAAATTAAATTATTTTAAAGTTTGTTTACATGTCTTACCTCCATTAATATCCTTATAATACCATCAAACATTTCAATCTTAATTCTCCCACTCCCAATAGTTTTACAAGAAACACTATTTCCCATGAAAAAAACACTTCCATCAATAGATTGGTAAGACAAAAACCAACTTCTATGTGGACACATGTGATGAGAAGAACCATAATATAATAACCATTTTTTATGATATTATGATAAATTACAAACAAATAATACTTCATCAACCATACTTGAACTTGTTTCAATGAAATTTGCTTCCTTTGTGGAGTCTTCTTTGGATGCTTTCTTCTTCCAACGGTCTTTCTTGAGATGTCCCGGTTTATTACAATACCAACATTTATGCTTAGTCTTCTTGTATTTTGACTTAGATATTGATGTACCTCTTGAGTTCTCCCCTCTTTCTTTTTATCAACCTCTAGCCACCATTGCTTCTAATGGTGAGGTTTCTAAATTGGATTTTATCCACACCTCCTCAGACAACAAGGATCCCACAAAAGTATCATAATCAATGTTGTCTATTGTGCTAAACCACATAAATGTGACTAAGTGATCTCAATATTGAGGAAATGAACACTATAGCATGACTTCCTTGTCTTCATCATCATATCTTACATCCGTACTAGTTAATGGACAAATCAAAGTAGTGAAAACATTTAAATGATCAACAATTTTTGTACCTTATTTCATTCATAAACTATATAATTTCCTATTCAAGTAGATTTGGTTTGTGAAGGATTTTGTCATGTAAATGTTCTCCAATATGCTCCATAAGCCTATTGTTGTCTCCTTTCCAACGATATTAAATATAATGTCTTTTGTTAAACACAAAGGAATGGTGTTGGGATCTCTTGTATTGAGATCTTCCCAATCCTCCCCTATCATATTCGTGAGTTTCTTTGACATTCCCACCAATGCCTTGTGTATACTTTGTTGCACCAATAGATCACTCATCTTTATTTTTGAGAGTTCAAAGTTATTTTTCCTGCTAAATTTCTCCACCTTAAGCTTTCCACTCTACCTTTGCCATTTGAGTAACCATTAACCTTTAACATAGTCACTTCTTCTCCATAATGAATGCTACAATTTTTTAGTTATTTTGTATTACAAATCATAAATAAAATGTTTATTATCCATATAAATTATTGTGAAAAAACGTGTATGAAAACATATTGATAATTTCCCAAGAAATGTGAGAAATAAAACATTTGGACTAGTGACTACTGATGTCTTCTGTATTGAATACTTGCAATATACCAATGACAGGGCACATCCTCTGTAGCCTCCACCTCAGAATTCGTCCAAGAGAATGCACCTCCACCAGAATGTCGAGCACACATCATTTTCCTCGTCCATCAACTACAACCACTCAACTTGTAGCCAACTGTCAGAGCATCCAATACACTTCTTCTCTCATGTTCATGTCTATACACTTCTGCATCCTCCTGTCTACAACCTCACACTACCTAACCTTGCTTTAATACCAATTGTTTGGGAACCAGGCGCAGAGAATGCACGTTACAATAATCAATAATTGAACATCAAATAAGATATATAACCACAATCACAAAAGACATAGAGATTTTACATGGTAAAACCTTGACTCAAGGAAACATTTGAGGCAAAAGGAATCAATATTATTATTAATCAATCTTGGAGATTAAAAATAACCCAACAACATGCTTTTTCCAGAAAGAAAAATTTCTCAATTATATTTATAAAATATAATTTTCTTTACAACGCTAGGGAGTAACTAGTGATATTACAACATCAATGGATACCTATGTTTGTCTATGATCCAGGCCCCGAAAAAGTGGCCGGAAGCAAAGCCAATACACATATTTCAAGACAGAAAGAGCTGACAGTCCTTGCTCATGGTGAGGACAGAAAAAACAAAAAATTGAAATACAAACAAAAATAAATTGGATGTGATTGAGAGAGACCCATGAAACTAGATAAGACTAAAATATGTTTATGAAGAAAGAAGGTCCCTCGTGGTTTTCAAGCCAGTGATTGTAGGAGAGTAAATTGGCTTGTTTCAAAAGGGCGATCTTGGAGAGGGCATCAACTTGTTTGTTGTTTTCTCTCAAGGTGTAAAGATATGTGATGTGTCTAAAATTTTGATGTAGCTCCTGAGTTCTGTCCATCCAGTGAAGGAGAACGGAGACTTGAAGCTTACCTCTGGTGTTTAACCAGTCTATAATATTTTTTTAGTCCCCGAGAATTTGTAGGTCCAAAATATTCAGCCTAGATGCCAGAAGAAGAGAAGCTCAGGACCCCAAAAATTTTTCCTTTGTGTTTGAACTGGGTCCACAATTGAGAGTCCAACAATAGTAGGAGCTATTTGATAATCGTATGTGTCGAACAACCCCACAGTTGAGCCCGTCGGATAGAGAGGCTCCGTCAAACCACGCGGAAGGCAGTCTCTCAGAGAGGGTAATCTTTTGTGGGAGCTTAGGTAGAAGTATTCTTCAGTGAATGACATACCAACAAGCAAATTATCCAAGGGATCTGTAGACCACCGCTGAGATGGAGGGAGTCGTGTTTGCAAAAATTGCATTGTTCCTTTCCAGCCACACGAATCAACAAATGAATGGAGGCAACATGAGATGTGATCGTTGGTACATGTTCCAAGATATGAACCAGTCTAGGAGTGATGGACCAAATTAGGTTGGTGATAAATGAAGAGTTTCAGAAATATGGGCCCAGACACATCTAGTAAAGGAGCAGTCAATAAATAAGTGAAACGTTGTTTCCTCATCCCTATGGAAAATATGGCAGAAGCTGGGGTCGATCCTCCCTTTCTTTTGAAGGATATCCTAGGTGTTTATTTGCAATCTATGGATATCTAGATGAAGAGTTTTATATTTATCGAAATATGCCAATTCCAAAGATTTTTTCTCCAACGATCAGAAGGGAGCGACCAATTTAAGTTTGTGATGGTTTTGTAGAAGTTTGTGATCGATGGACGACTAAAGGAATCTCCTCCAATACAAAGGAGTGTGTCCTCCCTATCCATGATATTTATACCCACAACTGTAAGAGAATTAGTATAATTTTCCGATTCAATAGTGAGAGCAGCTTGCAGTCTGAGGTCGTCATTGGAGCGCCAACAGTGGGAGAAAGAGACAGAGTCGCTCGGGACTTTTGCTTGGAAGAGGAAGTAGATCTGTGAGGAATGTAGGTGATCTAGAAGCTGAGACGAAAGTGTAGAGGAGGCTCCCATGCCCAGTATACGATCCTAACCAAGGTAGATAGGATGACCAGACCCCAGATTTCAAGAGAGTCAGTGGGAAATGAGAGGGGTCGTTTGAGCCAAGTTTCTCCAGGTGTAGGAGGCAGAGTTGGGGATTGAAGGAGGCATTCTTAGCCAAGATGCAACTAAAATGTGTGGTAGATATTTGTCCAAGCTGACAGAGTGCCAAATCATTGAAAAAAATTAAACCCGCCAAAGAGTATTTGCAATAAGAGCTATATTGAAGAAGAGGATGTTTCGAAGGCCCCAACCACCTTTTTGTTTTGTTTTTGCAAGTGTATCCCAACTATAGAGATGGAGAGGGGGAGTGGATGTGCATCTCGACCACAGAAAGTTGAAAGAGAGCTTGCAAAGTTTATGGAGCACGGTTACTAGGAGAGCAACCAATGCCATCCAATAAATAGGTTGACCTTCCAGTACGACTTTTAAGAGAGTAAAACGCCCACCGAGGGAGAGCCAACGATTGCCCCAATTCCCAATATTTTTTCCACTTTTGCTAGGAGTCAGTTCCAGTCAACAATCCTGTAGGAGTCTTCCTTAATAAAATATTCGAGATAATTGAAGCCTTCAGATAGATTTGTATAGGTATGAGGGAAGAGTGACTGAAGAAGAATAAGGGACTGATCGGTGAGGTTTGAATAATGAAAAGTGGAGTTGGACCAGTTTTTCTAGAGGCCGGTGGCCCTGCAAAAGACAAGTAAAATGTTTTCTATTTCTCGCCATTCATGTATAGAATAGTTGGTCATAATCAAGACATCATCTCTCTCTCTCTCTCTCTCTCTCTCTCTCTCTCTCTCTCTCTCTAACAACTTCTTCAGTTAATAAATTAATTGTAGTAATTAGTGCATATCTTATTTTGGGATAATTTGTTATTACGTTTTAGATAATGAACCCACTAAATGAACCACCGTAGTATAATTAGAAAACCACCGTACCCTATTTTAAGATTATTAGTTATCACATGTTCAACAATAACTAGAGTAAATCCACCAAGAGTATTTTAGTCACATCTATGTTAATAGACCAATGAAAAAATTGAGATAAGGTATATAAAATATGTTAAAATTCATTTTGATTTAAACATAAATCAAAATAATAATATTTATGAATATAACATTAGAAAAGTGTTAAAATTTTAGCAAAGTAATTACAAATCAAAGTCCTGTCAAACTAGGTTGAATCAGAATTGAAAACTATAGTTCTTAGCAGGTAAGGGACTAATAATGTCCAATGATCAACCTTGGGAAATTGATGAGAAAGAAGCTAATTAATCCCAATCCCATTTAATTGAAATTATGAGATAAAAGCACACAACACATATTAAAAGCATCCCTTAATCAAAGTTGTGTGGTAGCTAATCCTTTCCCTTGGTTGCACTGCTTTGATTACGTACATAAATTTGTTTGATTTACAATAATAAATTTTTTGATAAACTGATTTTATTTGGTTAAATGTTCTTAAAAACGCTGAGATAAAAGAACGTAATGCGATAAAGATTTGAATTATTAGGTTGAGGGCATATTTTAAAGGTACGACACTTGTCATGGATTTTTCGTTCCGGTCACTAGTCACTACGTTTCCTTGGTAGCCGTGACTTGACCAAACTCTTCGCTCAATGTTTGCCCATAACTTAATCTTAAGTTACAAAGTTAGATAACTATACCAAGTACTACACAACTTAGATTTATTTAACAAAACCTTTCCCAATGCTATCTGGATTAGTTAACACTTAAGCAACAAATAAGTATACAAAGAACAACATTCAACACATAGAGACTAGAACACAAGTCATGAGTTTGGGTGGCACCAAGAGAGTGCCTAACACATTTTTATTCAAGTCTTATATAGAATAATGTTACAATCTTACAAGAGGGGATATCGGCCAGTTCCTGCAACTCATTACAATAATGCAAAGAGTCAAGACAAGTTACTTTTCAAGGTTGCTTAGCTTCTATGCATGCATCAACCCTGTCTCAATCACAAGCCTAGCTCGTACAGGTCAGGTAATACCCCAGTTTTGATCCCCAAAGTAGAACTGTATAATCATATATATTATGAATGGCTCTAGGCCAAGTAATGTAATATGTAAACGTTGTACATGAAAAATAATAAAATGAAATACACAACCACTTATAGATGGGTAAAGACCAAAGTAATGGGGGGCTATTATTCTACAAGAGAGGGGGGCTTAATGGAGGTTTGAGGGGTTTTTATATGAGTGGAATCTTAAGCCATCTTCGTTAATCATTTGTCATTTAACCATTTATCCCTTTGAATTATTAAGCACTCAAATCATTGAATTCATATCATATTTGAGTGAAAAGTAAGAATCAAACAAGCACAAGAAAAGACTCAAGACTACTACTCTACAAGAGAAGGGGGATTAATGGAGGTTTGAAGGGTTTTCATATGCCTTGACTCTTAATCCATCTTCATTAATCAGTTTTTCATTTAGCCACTTATCCCTTTGAATTCTCAAGCACTCAAATCATTGAATTCACTTAGGAGGTTAAGTCAGGAAGTTAGCCCACTTAGTTAGGACAACAAGGGTTGAGTGTAATCATCTTTGGGAGAGAAGTAGGAAAAGGGTGGCCAACCATAATGGGTATTGAAGACAGCTTACTAAAGCTAAAAATTGTCTTGAAAACGAGTTTGTTATGGGAGTGATTCTTTGTTGAAAAAATTACCTAAAAACCAAGTTAGCTTGCTTTGTGAGAACTCTTTTTGTACTTGAATTTTTTTGAAGCCCATCTCATCCCTTGAGTTGTATATGCTGATAGAGAAATTGGAATTGTTGTTGGAGTTGTGCTACTACGTTTTTAATGGGTTTTGAACTATTACAACGAACTGAAGACACTCGTAGGATCAATGGTGATCCATTTATGAGATGGTGGGTTTTCATTACTCAATAATTCATGTTAAAACGTTGCACCTAATTATTAGAAATAACGGAACCAAGTTCTGACATCACCTAGAAATAAATATTGCGTTGAGAGGTTAAAAATTTGTTTAAATCCATGTGTAAATTTAATACCAAATTTCAACCCTGGACTCCGTGGAAAGAAGAGCAGCGTAACCAAATATTTTGCTCCACAAATGTTCAGAAAGCTCGACCGCCTCTAAAAGAGAATTAAGTGGTTCTCTTGTTTTTCGTGTAGAAGAAATCTTGTCAGCCTGTTCATTCTGTATTGAGATCATGTAAACCAAGCATATAAATAAAGTGATTTCTATGAAATGCAATGAGCGTCTATTATTGCAATGGAAGGTATGCAAGAGAGATTAAAGATGGACGGTATGAACCAAGCTGATTCCATTAATTTAAAATTGAAAAAAAAATATTGCACATTAATTTAGTTCAAGCTAGTAATGGGGCATTCATATCCAAGTCTTTCATTAATATTTTGTGTGATTCATCCCTGGTTTGATAGATGGTTAAATATAGAAGTCATTGAAGAATAATTTTAACTAATTAATTTTTTTTTTTCTTGGAGGAAGGGAAATTTTTTATTTTGTTGTTCTTTTGTTGTGTTGCTCTATTCTGTAGACATAACTTGAATTATCTCTTAGCCCCAAGAGGTTGAGCACAATAGAAGAAGAGTATTGATTTTTCCAAACTAAGGTGAACCGGAAGCAAAGAATAAATCAAAAAGAAAACTTTTTATATATCAATCTACATAGATGTGAATGAGGGTGTTATCTTGTTTATAGATTCATCCACTTTTTATATAATTAATTGTAATGATGATCTGTTATTATAATTAATTGTAATGATGATAAAATAGTTTGGTGTTTAATTTTAAATATTTTTAATTAGTTATTTTTTAATTTATTTCCTATTTTAACAAGTAGAAATATAGAGAAAACCCACCAAAAGTTTTTCAGTCACATCCATATTAATAAATCAATAAAAAATTGTCCAAAGGGGTTGTATCTGAAAAGGGAAAGTGAGGAGTTTTTCATCATTGGACAAGGTTGAATTCCAATGAAGGTCACTAGAGCCATGGGGACACCTTGAGGTAGTGGCTGAACATATGGTTGCACCCAAAGATATTATATTAAATGATATTGTGACCCGTGCACACATAAGTGGATCAAAACCCACCCCCATGTCCTTCAATTTAAGAATCCCAAAGGGGTTGGATCCAATTGTGGAAAGTAAGGAGTTTTTCACCATTGGACAAGGTTTAATTCCAATGATGGCCACTTAACCTGGAGTCATGGGGACACCTTGAGGTAGTGATCGAACGTGTGGTTGCACCCAGAGATATTATATTAAATGATATCGCAACTCGTACACACATAAGTGGATCAAATATCACCCCATGTCCTTCAATTTTCTTCGTCAATTCTCGCTAGCACATTTGGTTAAGATGTGGGTTTAGATTGCTAGGAGACCCGAGTTCAATACCCTTATGGTATGTTTAGTCGGGAGGAGACACCCAAAAATCTAGCCATGTTATGTTAAGGGTCTACTTTGATTTGATGGGATTAGATTTTCCTATTAATATAAATAATTGTTGAAATGAATTATTATCAACTTGTTATGATGATAATTACGCAATCAAGTTTGTTAGCTCTGTGAGGATCCATTATAGGATGTACTAGCTTTTCATCCTATATTGTTGAAATGAATTATTAGCAAGTTGTTATGATGATAGTTACACGATCAAATTTGTTAGTTTTGTCAGGATCCATTATTTTCATCCTATATATGTATGCATTTTTATGATCAATGAATGGGGTGGCGAGAAAGATTTGTCTCACCTTATGTGTCGTTGTTGTCCATTGTCTCTCTATTTTGGTATAAAAGAATAGGTAAGGAGGTGTACTGCCAAGAAAATTCATCAAGATCCTTAGATCATATCAACCTGGAGGACAATATACATCAAGAGATTTCATCAAATATTGTAGATAAAATGGGTTTTAGAAACAATTCATAGTTTCACATGTCCCTCAGAATGGTCTTACTAAGAGGAAAAATAGAATGTTGGTTAAATGTACTTGAAGCATGATTAAAGATAAGAATATTCCAATTTTTTGGGGGCCTAAGAAATAAGTGTTGTTGTGTATATAAAAATCGAAATCCAACCAAATTTTTAGAGCATAAAAATGCTTATGAAGCATTCCATGGATATAAACCAATTGTTAATCCTTTGAGAATTTTTGATATTTTAAATCATTTTACCACATCCCAAAGGAAGAAAGAAGGAAACTTGATGCAAAGTCAATCAAATGCATCTTCATTGATCATTGTGCTAACTATAAAGATTAAAAAAAGTATGATCTCATTACTCATAATTCTTTTTCAAGTAGAGATGTTATATCTCATGAGTATGCAAATAAGGTTAAAAAAGAAGATGATCAAGATGTATGGGAACTTCCTTAACATGGCATTGAAAGTGAATAAGAAGAAGAAATTGAAGATCAACATGATGATGTTGAAGATCGAAATAGCATTGAAGCTACAAGCAACAAAATTACACCAAGTAAGAGTGGAGAAACTTTGCATAGCAGTGAGGCACTACGAAGATCAACAAGACAAATTCATACACCTATCGGGTACACATACTATGCTATGATGACTCAATCTATGAGTGTAGAAGAACCTTTGAATTTTGAGCAAGAAAAAGATCATAAGGAATGGTTAAATGCTATGAAAGAGGAATATGATTCCATAATGAAAAATGTAACTTGGGAACTTATGGAATTGCGTGAAAATAAAATTCCTATAGGTTCAAAATGGTTACATTAAAATCTAAATTTAATGCTAATGATAGAATAGAAAATTTTAAAACTAGATTCCTTGCAAAAGGATATTCAAAGAGAGAAGGAATAGAGTATTGGGATACATTTGTATTTATGGTTAAAATGAATTCCATTAAATTAATTATTGCATTAGCTACTAAGTACAATTGGAAATTATATGAGTTGTATGTTAAGTCTACATTTTTTAATGGTGAACTAAAAGAAGAAGTGTATATTGTTCAACCAGAAGGTTTTGTAAAGCAAGGACAATAACATCTTGTATGCAAGTTAAAGAAAACCCTATATGGTCTCAAACAAGCTCCTAGGTCATGGCATTTGAAAATTGACACTTTGTTCTTCTAGGAAAGTTTCATTAAAAGTAAGAGTGATCTAAATTTTTACATAAAGAAAGATGAAAATGACAATTTTTCTTTGATTGCATGAATGTTGATGATTTAATCATAGTAGGAGGTGCTACAAAGTTGAATAATAAGATTAAAAAGAAATTATCACAGGAATTTGAAATGAAGGATCTTCGTCATATGCATTATTGTTTAGGCATTGAGGTTTGAAGGAAACGTGGTAAGAATTTTATCACTAAAAGTATACAAATGAACTAATCAAAAGGTTCAGTATGAGTGAGTGTTATCCACTGTCTACTCCATTAGAGTAGAATGTTAAGCTTTGCAATGATGATGATACAAAAGATGTAAATGCTACTTTGTATAGACATATGGTGGGAAGTCTAACTATTTATCCACAACAAGACTTGATATTGCATATTCAGTTAGCATACTTAGTAAATTCATGGCTAAACCACATGACAAAAATCAGCTAAGGGGGTAATTCCATACTTGAAAGCGACTGTAGATTTTTGTATTGAATATACTAATCATTTGAATGCTTAATTGACAAGTTATTTAGATTCTAATTGGGTGGGAGATCTAGATGATATAAAATCCACCATTGATTTTGGATTCAATATAGAATTTGCAATTGTGTCTTGGAGCAGCAAGAAGAAACCAAATGTTTCCTTGTCCTCAACTGAGAGTATAAATCATTGTTCAGTGCTACCTATGATGAAATTTGACTAAGATGTATTATTGAAAATATAGGAGAAAGATAGGGAGTACCTACATCTATCAAATGTGATAGTAAAAACTCAATAAAATTGGCAAACAATCCAATTTATCATGCAAGATCAAAGCACATTGAAACTCAAAAGAAAAGGTTCAATCAAAAGAAATTGATTTGAAGTACAATAATACAAATGATAATTGTGGCACATATATTCACAAAGCCTTGGGAAAAAGCTAAATTTGTAATAGGTAGAAACAAGTAAGGAATTGTAGAAAATTCATTTCTAGATAAAAATAATTGTTTAAATAAATTATTAGCAAATTGTTATTTTGGTAGTTACATAATGAAGATTGTTAATTATGTCAAGATCCATTATAGAAAGTATCTGTTTTTTATCCCATATGTACATTTTTATGATCAATAAATGATGTGGCAGATTAGTCTCAGCGTGTGTGACTGATGTCTGTCGTCTCTTTGTTTCCTGTCTCTCTTGCTATATATGGTGGTTTGATCCTTGTTGAATATCTCTTGTTGGGCCATTCCATGAGCATTCATGCGTCATCCACGAGATGTTCTAGCTTATGCAATGGACATGCAAACCCTAGACCTTGTTCCTGCCAAGGTCAAATATCTTGAAGTGAAGAGGCAAAAACTGACGGGGAAACATTGCTACCAGCCACCCCAACTATGATTTTCCATGTAATTCGTCATCCTATCGACTATACCTCTGAGTCTGCAACCCAAAAACAATTGTATTTATAAATATTAGCCCCTCCCATCTTCACATATAATCTAAAATGATTAAAGAGTAATATTTAGAGGGAAATATATTGACATAATGGGTACTTGTCACTATTATTTTTGATGGACATCGATGAGATTCGAACCTGCAGAAAGCTATAATGGTGGCAACTGTAGTTGCAGAAGCGTGTCCAGTGTCATCTCTTCTTACTTCTTATCTACCTATTTCACTTCTATTTCCACCAATCTCTGTAAAATGCATAATCAGAGTCATAAATTCTCTTCCATTTCTATAGATTTTTGCATATCTTCTGGGGATTTGTAGAGACATAGGCCTTCTCGACTCAACCTCCCAGGTTCAATCCCCATGAAGATTTCTTGTGTATTGTGGCATATGAAGCCAACGGATACTCCTTCGTTTTGAAACATAGTAGTTGTAGTAATTACTCCCACCTCCCAGGTTCAATCCCCATGAAGATTTCTTGTGTATTGTGGCATATGAAGCCAACGGATACTCCTTCGTTTTGAAACATAGTAGTTGTAGTAATTACTCCCACCGATGGTAGGTAAGAATCTTCTAGATAGTCCACAGTGGTGAAATATATTCTAGAAGAAGTTTTACCTAGTGACTAGAAATATCTAAATCCAGAGAGTTCAATGTTTTTTTGGAAACTCTCTAGATCATTCATTTGTGTATATATATGTGTTCTATATATGTGTGTTCTAGTCAATGCAATGTATCGATGTTCTTGAGTATTCTGTGTATCTTACAGTTGTAGCTGTAATACTCTATCCCTCTTTACTCTCCATCAGGTATCACAACACAGGAAGGATCGATCTAGAGATAACATGATTGGATTGTTGCAGACTGGAGAGAGACGCACTTGTAAATCCGCATCTCAGCATGTTGTTGAGGTAAAGCACTGCAATTGGCAGTACGCAAACCCTATGGAGGCCACATATTCCTGCACCGCTACGCTCTACTTTGTTGAAGGATCATTGAGCCAAGGAGATTCTCACACTAAGATCCACCTAGAGGTTCAGGTTTCAAGTCATCATTATGTTTTGGTATTTTGAGGGCATTGTGCACCAATACTAGTCGGACAGTCAAATGCAATGTGGTGTGGATGATCTTCATTAAAGTCAGCAGGTTTTATTGAGCCGATTGATATATATTTTTTGGTTGTATTTGGTAGTTTGGATCTCAAGGAAAACATTGCCTAGTTGCATATTCTCTTGGTGAAAATGGTGGCTATGACGAGTACTTTATTTTTTATTTGACCTGAGTCACCTTGGATTTTTGGTGTGCCTCGGTTGGATTGGTTTTCGAATTTATTGCCGCAGTGACACCAAAGTCACTGTCGTTCGCTAGAATAGGAGAGTGGTGAGAGTTACTCACTACCCATTTTCTAAACCCTCGCCATTGCTTTTCGGTAAAGAAATTTGTGGTAAAAAAATTCCTAATGGAATTAGATGTTTTATGTGCCATTTTGTTTTTCAATCAATTGGAAAAGTAGTAATACACAATATTGATACACAACAAGAGTAGAAAAGGTGCTAGAGGATGAAAGTGATGCTTTCAGGGACAAAAGATATATGTTTAGAGATTTGAATCTCAAGGGATTATACTTGGAAATAGGAAATAATGGAGTAAGAGTCAGTTGTAAGCGTCAGTTGTAAGAGTTATTAGCGTATGTAGAGTCTAGTTATTTATGGTTTAATGTAACAGTCTAAATAAATTAGTTTCCTATATAATGATGTAATGAGTCTTCATTCAATATAGATTATGAACGGAGCCTCACTTGTGTGTGTTGTTTCTCATATTTGTAAATTGGTATGAGAGCAGCGTTGGAGATCCAGCTCTCTGAGGCGAGATCCAAAGTACAAGATCTCGATTTGATTCGATTCGATTTGAGAAAAAATCATCAACAGCCCCCTACCCAGTGTTAGAGAGCGCTGAAGCACTCACACTTTCGAAATTAAGATTTTCGGGCTCCTCGCGTTCTCTCTGTATGCATTCAGGAGCACTGAGCGTTGGCGCTCCCAATTCCACACACAGAGGGCGTTGTGAATTCTGCCCAGTGCACCCACTGCCATTACATATGAGCATTAACGCTTACCTTCATGAATTCGAGGAGCGCCGACCATTTTATTTTGGTGATTTGGTGAAGTTTGTGGTCAACGTGAAGTTGTGGTCAGCGTGAAGTTTCTTTGGGTTGCGATCTTTGTTGAGTCGTGAGCTTAGTAGAGAAAGGCACTATTTTTTTGGTCAAAGGAGACCTCTCCTTCAAGACTTTTTTGAAGGTTTTTAATCTGTGAGAAATAGTGAAGAGTGTTGTGTTGCACACGATTTTCTTATTGCACGATTTCTTAAGCAAATCGTGAAGGTTCATTTGTTTTTATACATGAATATGTGAGTCTTTTTATTTTATATGTGGAGCATTGAATAAGAATGCCACATTTTCATGAGTTTGATTATTTGAGAGTGAGGTAGTTTGAGTCATTCACGATTTGCATGCATGAGCATGCCTTTGCATGAGTTGAAATATAAAGGAGATCTTAAGTGGATGAGGTTTGAGTGAGTTTACATGAGCTTTGTATAATATAATAGGTTTTTACATGTGATCTTTTATTAATGAGCATGAGTTTTTTATGCATGGTGTTAAGGATTTTTGTTTTTAAGGTTTTTTTTTAAGAAAGTTGAGAGTCAAGATTGAGATAGATTGGTAGTATTTGAAGGCAGAGCGACATAAAGTTGCATATCCTTGGTGATTCACTTACAGAGACTATCTTGTAGCGATGGCGAATCCGTTGGAAGAGACCTACCTCAACGAAGCCAACAAGTTAGATGGATCGAATTTCATTAACTGAAAATTCAAGATGCAGACCTTGATGGAAGGCTATGGTGTCTAGACCATTGCGAAAGGAGATGAAGCGAAACATGATGTGGCTGCCGGTGCGACAATAACACAGATCCAAGACTAGGATAAGCGTGAAAACAAGGCCAAGGTATTGTTACGCAGGTCTGTTAAAGATAGCATAATTCCACATATTAGAGAAGCTAAAACTTCTGCTGAAATGTGGACAACGCTTAAACCATTATATGAAACTAGCAACACAAATCACATTTTGTTCCTGAAAACTAAATTGCTAGGCATTAAGATGGATGGAAATGAATCTATTAGTTCATTTTTGGGTCGTATTAAAGAGGTGAAAGACAAGCTAGGAAATATAGGGGAAATAGTTTCCATCACTGATCTTGTCACTATTACCTTAAATGGTATGCTAGAAGATTATCAGATGTTCATAACAGGTCTCGCAGCAAGGGAGAAACCTCCTACGTTTGAAGAATTGATAGGTATTTTGTTGCAAGAGGAAGAGAGGTGCGGGAATCTAAAGCCTTAGAATAAAGATTTGACACTATGGTCAAATAAGAGATCCTTGAGAGGGAGATCAGGAGAAAGAGGCAGAGGAGGCAGTTCATGGCAGAGAGGTAGTTCATCACGGAGAAGACAATCTCCAAGGCCAAATCAAGGTATGCAATCTAACAGGAATGATTCAAAGAGTTATTTTTATTGTGGCCGACCTAGACATATTGTTAAATACTGTCACAAGAAGAAGAGTGATGATGCTAGGAATAAACCTAGAACATATTCAGGTCATTATGCAGAAAAATCTTCAAATCAAGATCTCAAATTATTTACTGCTAGTGTTGATATTGATGAACCCACGAATTTTAATTCATGGGATCTTAGGTTGTTTGTGTCTAACGTTGTTTTATCTACTAAAACAGATGATATGGATGCCTAGTTTGTGGATTCCGGAGCATCAGTACATATGACTTGTAATAAGAACTGGTATGATAATTTTAAAGAAACACATAATGGTGCCAGCATATATCTTGGAGATGATCGCGCTCATCATATGAAGGGATATGGAGACATTCCTGTGACATTGCCGAATGGTACTGTTCGTCACATTCACAATGTGGTGTATGTGCCAGGGATAAAGAAAAAAATGATCTCTGTGTCCACCATTACAGATCAGAACTTGAAGGTTGAATTCTTGAAGAATTATTGCATAGTGAAGGATCTGTTGGATCACTTCCAAACTGTTGCAATGGGAGTCAGAGAAGGAGGCCTATACAAACTTGATGTTACCAGCAAAGCACATCACACAATGACTTCTGCAACTATGCCAACAGATATTCTTTGACATCAATGGTATGGCCACATCAATCATCCTAATTTATTGTTATTACAAAAAAGGAATATGGTTGAAGGAATCCCCATATTAAATAATGAAAATGTTTCTTGTGATGGATGTGCATTAGGAAATATTCACAGAGATGCATTCCCCTCTAATCCTGATAGGAAAAAGAGAGATGTTTTAGATCTTGTGCATGCTGATGTTTGCGGGCCTATGCAGACTAGGTCTTTAGGAGGTGCATTTTACGTTCTGTTATTTATTGATGATTGCATGAGATACACATGGGTTTACTTCCTTATAATAAAACGTGATGTTTTCGATTACTTTAAGGAATTCAGAACCATGGTGGAAAATAAGATAGGAAAATCCATCAAAATTCTCTATTTAGATCAAGGGGGAGAGTATAAATTAGGGTACTTCATCAAATATTGCAAGGATCATGGAATAGTACAATAGTTTACAATACTTCACACTCCACAGCAGAACAAAGTCACTGAAAGGAAAAACAGAAATCTGGTAGAGTGTGCATGCAGTATGATGAAAGGTAAGAATCTCCCGAATGCTTTTTGGGCTGAAGCCATAAATACTGCAGTTTATTTAAAGAACAAAAGTCCAACAACATGTCTTGATAATGTTACTCCTTTCGAAGCCTTATATGGTTCCAAACCTGCAGTTCATAATTTGAAAGTATTTGGGTGTAAGGATTTTGCTAATATTCCAAAGAAGAATAGGAAGAAATTGGATGCTAAAGCCATTAAATGTATTTTCATTTGGTATTGTTCTGAATTTAAAGCATACAAACTGTTTGATCCTTCTACTCATGTACTTTTCCATGAGCAGGAAGTAGGAAATCATGACAATAACAGTCGTGAGGAATGGCATAGACTTCTTGATGAAGGACTTAAAGAAGAGCAACAACAACCATCACAGCAGCAACCAAAACCGCAACGACAACAATAGCAGTAATAAGAAGGAATCAGTGATATGGGCAATTCAAGTAGTCACAGTTCACCTAGAGGCGAAGATAGATCTTCCCAAAGTGGGGGGGAATATAATCAGTTGAGAAGATCTCCACGACAGGTTCGCCTCCCTGAGAGGTATAGAGACTATGCCCTAATGAGTAGCATTTCAAATTTCATAGAACCCATGAGTTTTGATGAAGCTAATGAACATGATGAATGGTGAAATGCAATGGAGGAAGAATATGAATATATAATGAAAAATAATACTTGGGAATTGATTGAATTGCCTAAACATAAGAAGCCCATTGGATGCAAATGGATATACAAACCCAAGTTTAAATCAGATGGTAGTATAGATAAATATAAGGCTAGACTAGTGGCAAAGGGGTATTCACAAACAAAAGGTATTGATTATGCTGAAACATTTTCACCAGTAGCTAAATTGAATACCATCAGATTGTTAATTTCTTTATCTACAAAGTATCATTGGAAGCTGCACCAATTAGATGTTAAATCTTCATTTTTGAATGGTGAGTTAAAGGAGGAGGTTTACCTTACTTAACCTGAAGGTTTTGTGGAAAAAGGGCAAGAACACTTAGTGTGTAAGTTAAAGAAAGCATTGTATGGACTAAAATATGCACCTAGGTCATGGTATGAGAAGATGAAATCTTTCTTTCTTCAACAGGGTTTTATGAGGAGCAAAAGTGATCGAAATCTGTATACCAAATTTGATGAGTGGGGGTATATAGTATTGATTTCATTATATGTTGATGATTTGATAATTACAGGAAATGCAGAGAAATTAATTGATGAAATCAAGGAGCAGTTATCAAAAGTTTTTGAAATGAAAGATCTTGGTGAGTTACATTACTACCTAGGTCTTGAAGTTTGGAGAAATGCAGTCCAAACTTTTGTTTGTCAGAGAAATACTTAAGAAATTTAAAATGGATTAGTGTAAATCTTCTAATGTTCCCATGTAGCAGAATGTGAAACTTTCTTTTGATGATGGTTTGAAGGAGGTGAATGGCACTATGTATAGACAGATGGTGGGTAGTTTGAATTATCTCACCACAACCAGACCTGATATTGCATACTCTATGAGTGTGTTAAGTAATTCTATGGCGAAACCTCTAGAAAGTCATTGGAATGCAGCAAAGGCGGTACTCAGGTATCTAAAAGAAACACTTGATTATGGCATTAAATATAATGATACATCTGATGTTGAGTTGATAGGTTACTCAGATTCTGATTGGGCTGGCAATCCGGATGATTGAAGATCAACCACTGGATATGCGTTTTTCATTGGATCTGGGGTTGTTTCATGGAGTAGTAAAAAGTAGCATGCTGTATCTTTGTCTTCTACTGAAGTAGAATATAAAGCCTTGTGTGCAACAACTTGTGAAGCTGTTTGGTTGAGAAGACTTCTTCAAGATGTTGCAAAAGAACAAAAGGAACCTACAATGATCAAATGTGATAATCAAAGTTCAATCAATCTTGGGAAGAATCCGATTTTTCATGCAAGGACAAAGCATGTTGATGCTCAGTTTCATTTTGTTAGAGAAAAGTTGCAGTCAAATGAAATATCTCTTATGTATTGTAATACTAGTGAAAATGTTGTTGATATTTTCACTAAGCCTCTTGGAAAGATTAAGTTTGAGATGTTTTGGGAGATGTTAGGTGTAAAATTCAATCCATTCTCCATTAAGGGGGAGACTTGGAAATAATGGAGTAAGAGTCAGTTGATAGAGTCAGTAGTGTAAGTAGAGTCCAGTTATCTATGGTTTAATGTAATAGTCTAAATAGGTTAGTTTCCTATATAATGATGTAATCAGTCTTCATTCAATATAGATTGTGAGAGGAGCCTCACCTGTGTGTTGTTTCTCATATTTTTAAGTGTTATATCTATTAGGGTTTTGTATTGAATTTTTTTTAGTCTGTGTAATCCACTTGATGTGATTGTTAAAGTTCTACCAGCTAGCTATTTTGAAGAGAATTCAACACCTAACGAGTTTATTCTAGGATATTGGTTCAAAATTGATGCCCATTGCCTTCGTTGAGGAGGAAATTGGTATCCACTGAGGATATCCATTTGAGATTGTGGTTTTTTCCTTGAATGAAATCGAATGAAATTATGCTCAATGGATGAATCAAGGAATGACATTTAAATGATGTTTTTTGGTCAAAGGTAATCAAACACTTTGTTATTTGTGGACTTATTTACAAATAGGAGGTAAAAGTTGAGCATTGGATGCCTTATTGTAAGGAGTTGAAAGCTAAAGTAACTCGAGATATGCTTAAGAGAATCTTTGTTAAAATAAGAAAAAATTGTAAAGGGAATATTTTACCTTTCATCCCATATTGAAAAGAGGTTTGTGTGCATATTTTTTGTGTTCAATTTTTTTTGTGCTAGAGTACTTATTTGAGGACAAGGTTTGAAGTTTCAAGGTAAAACAAACACATTAGGGTGCAATATTGGTGGTACCCAACACCCTACATTGTTGTGTTGATATTGAGCGAGTCTAAATCATTTTTAAAAATGGGTAAAGGATGAAAAAGACTACATCAGGGTAATCAAGAAGTCGTATTACTTTAGAAAAAACTTGACTATGCTTCCCAAAAGATAAACAGGTCAGTTGGAATTAATAATTCATTATTGGAAAAAATCGCTAATCTCAAAGCATGTAAAAACAAGGTCTGTCAAGAATTTGTTAACCTCACTATAGAACAGATAAATGAACTAGAGGAAAGGAAATAATCATTGAATCCAAAGGTGATTGATATTTTAGCACTTCATGAAAAGAATGATCAAATGATAGAATGTTTGAAGCAAGATCTTTTGGCAATTAACGTTGAGAAAATAAGTGAAAAAGGAAAAAGTAGTGTGTGATGCAATTTGTGATACAAGTGATTTGCTAGATAGTTCATGTGATACTAGTAATGTAGTGTCACCTTTCACTACCGAGGCTTTAAAACCTCTCTACATCAATATGTACATGGACTCTTACATAAAACATACCAAATTGTATATTCACATGCGTAACAACAAGGTGATACATATTAATTCTCAGAATAAACATATAGTTACTGCTATAATTAGACAATCCATAGCTTCAACAATAATTCATTTACACAGCGGAAAACATGATAACAGATCCAATACAGTCATGATAAAATGTGGTAAAAATATAATTAAACACTTATCTTGTGACAATGGAGAAATCCACCAACCAAATGCAGGCCTTCCACGAACCTCCCAGTCGTAGACCGCACTGCTCCTCAACTCAACAGTGGGTCACCCCCGAGATGGGACTAAGCTCCACCCCAGGGCAAGGAATCCAGACTCAGGCTGAGGTTACAGGGAATTCAGTCACACACAACCACCAGGAAGAATGCTCTCACAGGAAATCTCCCACACTCACTGCCCACAGACCCTCATTCCCCACATGCCTGTTCCACCCCAGGAGAGTGCACCTTCTCTATCAGCTGGACAGTCCTTCGGCTGCCAATCTCCCTTACCTTAGGTTATAGGAACAGACTGGACCAGAAGTCTCCGGGTTCCGTGGCAGATATAGGGTTCCTTCCACGAGCTCTCTCTCATTCCTCTGCGCACTCTCTCACTTGGAGGGAGTCACTCATAGGCCGACAAGCCTCACGCAGTCCAAAACTGCGTGCCACAACAACACAGGAAAAACGGACACAGGCTTCCCAAGAACCGGTTCAGTAGTCACAAGATGTTCTCAGGGTCAAGATTTCAGAACAGGGCTCCACGCACAAGCTCGCTCAGCTTTTCTTGGGCAACCAGAGACTCTTCCCCGAAATTGACATAGACATTTCATTCAGGGAATGCACACACTGGTTTTCTCTCACAGGCAGACTCCACGGCTTTGGACAAGGGTAAACACGCATTCTCCAACACCCAACACAGGCTTCCTCTCTGGAACAGACATACACGAGGTCTCTTGCAGACTGGCTCATACCGCTCATGCTTCGGGCAGTCGGGTCAAATGGAATGTCCCCCCGCCCACTGTTGTTCCTTTCTGTTTTATTTGCATGCGTCAGGGTGGACATTTGTCACCCTGGGAACTGCATGCATTCCATCCGCATGCCCCCCTGTACACGCCTTTCCTTTTTGCTAGGAACTTAGGATAAAATAATATGCACATGGATTTTTAGGAAATAATATTAAAATATTATTCCAGGCCTAAGCCCCTAGGTTCAACACTCAGCCCCTTTTCCCACTTTCCAGCCCCTAATCCCTTGCCCACTCTGTGGACGCTCAGTCCCCCGTCACTCATTCATCATGGTCGGTCTACACCTGGCGGTGTTTATATTTTATTGATTATTCTGCATACATACAAGTACAACAGTAGGCTCCTGGCCCTCAAACACTTAGGCTTCCTAGCCTAACAAACATGTAAGCCTTCCAGCTTATACAAAACTTGGCTCACCAGCCTATA
>SNQJ01S0158489.1:22004-33412 GCA_010110895.2 Picea sitchensis
TATGAGGGAAATATCTAATCTTGACCATTAATCTCATTGGAAGACCAAGGGTTAGGGCAGTTACATTTTGAAAATGCTTAAAGGAAGCTCATGAGGGAGAGAGGGGGCACACTTTTTGAGGAGAGAAGAGAGTGGGCTCTGAATATTCATGCATCCCAAGAGAGATTGAGCTTGAGGAAGAGAGTTTGTTGCAGAGGAAGTTGGCACGCATCCCTAGGAGATGGATTGGTATGCATTCCAAGGAGGAACAATTCAACATTTTTATCAGTCCGTACAACTGCCACAGTGAAAAAAGAGGCACATAAACTGAGGTGCCACTTTTGTTCTAATTGGCATGATTTTCAACGGTATTTCTGTTGAGAAAATTGTATAAATGTGTATTGTACAAAACAAAAACATTCTAGCACTTTTTCCAAGACAGTTTTGAAGCTTGTGTTGACTGTACTAGGTCATAGAGGTCGCACAATAGGGGAAATAATTTCAAGGCTAAGTTTATGCATTGTTTTGATAAGAAAAAGTTGTTGGGAATGTGAGATAAGTTTTGTGTGTATTTGCTAAAATATTTTAACTGTTGCAACTATGATTTATGTGTTGTATTTGTTGTTGCAACTCAAAAATGCTTTCTTAGAAGCTCAAAAAAAATATCCTTGAACTATATATTTTCCCTGTGATTTCTTACTATGGCATAACCTAGATTTATGGTGCCAAATGTGTGAATTTGCCTACTATTTATGAGTATTTCTCTGTTGTTTTAAATTTCATATTGCTTAGTTATTTGTGCTTCAGCTCATAGTCCAGAATATGCATGTTGTCATATTGCTATATTGGTGAATATCTATAGGAGGTTGAAACCTATTATTGACTAAGTGTTGGGACTGATATTTTTAACATATTTTGGATTAATGGGGCCCATAACATCCAAACCCCATTGAATGAAAGAAATTTCCATTGTGATTGTTTTCAGAGGCATAGCAACCCTCTTCTCCTTACCAAATTTTTTTTGGCATTGTAAACATTTTCTTACAAAAGCATGTACATTTCTGAATAACGTTTTCCAATAAAAACCAACTTGAATGATTCTATGAGATGTTACCATTGGAGCAAATTGTCCGCTACAAATTCCTTCATGTGTTTCATTCATAATTTCAATAGACTTGGAGTGACTCAAGAATCTTAACAACATACCATCAAAATTTCTCCGAAATAATATCCTAGAAATTAATACAGAAGCATTTGATTTTGTCTTCAATGATCTCCTTTATTTTGTTGTCATGCCAACTAGAAATTGTCATGATTTCAAATAAAAGACAATTTTTGGTACCATTTAGATCTTGCTATCATCTCATATTATGTGACAAGGGTTTTATCATTAGATAAATCAATGTTTACTGCTTCAATACCACCGGTAAGCTTGCATAACCCTTGTCCCTTTACAACATTTAGTGGTTTTATCTTGATATGATATTCTTGTAATTTGGACAACAAATTGGCCTATCTTCCTTCACTAACTTTTTGAGACATCATCATTTTGATAGGAGGATATGGTACATAAGAAACCACATGTGATGTCAAAATAGATTTTTTGAAGTAGGAGACAACTTTGTTCAGGGAAAACACTTGTTTATCCATGTTAGATTTTGAACACACCTCGGGTCTGGTCTAGGTTCTCAAAAATATACATATAAATCACACAATTTGAACTGTGAACATAAACACATCGATATGTCTAACTACTTATCACAAAAGAAAATAAAACCAACAATCAAATCATACATATTACACATGAATTGATGCTTAAATCACTTGTTCTTCATTCAATACAACTTCAGAATAATGGGCTCCCATACCAGAGAAAATGGTCTAATTTCCTTACACAAAAAATGCCCCAAAACAAGGAAAACATATACTGAAAGGTCCTTACAGTATTCTTGAAACCCTCCTCGGTTTCCATGCTCAACAAAACAGAACTAGTGGTTTCCTCTACATAGGCCCTAACCTTTCTCTATCCCCTTAGTTGAGTTTTCAGGGATACGACCCTTCTTTTTCTCCACTTATCTCTGTTATTTCCTTCAACAATTTTCCCACAACAATTTTCTTTCATTATTCCCCACAAGACTTTACATGGAATCTAGATGTATTTTCTTTGTTATTTCCTTCAACAATTTTCCTTTAGTTTTACAACCACACAAGACTTTACACGAAATTTGGATGTTATTGTATTTTTATATATACATACCGAAGGGAACGATAGAACTCACTTGGAGTTTGGACAAGGAGAAATGATGGACAAGGGCATTACTATGATTATGTGCTTTGTAATTGCAACCACCATATCATCAGTCAATGTAACTGTAATTGTGGTTCCAACTATTAATTATGATAAAAGGGACGTATATTCTCTTCTCTGCTTCAAAAAATCCATAAAATATGATCTGGGTAGATCATTGTCCAATTGGAATGCTTAAAACGTAGAAAATGAATGCTCGTGGTGTTGGTTGTGGAGCCTAATTATCTTCCTAATTAAGAGGCCTTTTGTTTTCAGCCGTGTTTATACCCCATGAATACTTTACACCTTGAAAGAATGTACACTCCTCCATGTGGGGGAATGCAGGGGGGTGTTACCCCCCTGCAAGTTCCAAGAGCAAGCAGGCCCCAGGAGGGGGTTCGGGGGCGAAGCCCCCGAAGGAAAAATTACCTTGTAAATGTATATTGTAATTTCATAGTAAATCTGGACCGTTCATTATAAGGTTACAGATCTGACGGTAGAAGTTATGTTAGGGTTATTTCCCTAGAAGGCAACCCTCTTTTATGAGGGAAATTTATTGCGGCTATGTATCATTGTGAATATTGTATTCTGAGTGAGGAGATTGTAAGAGAAAGAAGAGAAATTTACAGCGGGTGTGTTATAGGTTGTATCCCTTCATTTGTTGGATAATAATAAAGGAATGACCTGGAAATTTCTCTGGTGGATGTAGCCCACATTAGGTGAACCACGTATATATGTGTCTCTATTGTATTGTGTGTCTTCTGTGTTTTATTTCCGCATTTGTTTTATTTTTATTGCTCTGTGATCCTATTTTTCTAACACTTGGGAGGGTATTTGGTGCTGGAAGCACACGAGAAGAGTGGTTGGCATAGTCCTTGAACATTCAAGATTGAAAGGTATCCTTTCACCATGTCTAGGCAACCTATCCTTATTGCACACTTTGGATATTTCTCTTAATTATTTGAGAGGCATAATTCCACCAAAGTTTGGTTGGCTTAAATCAACTAGGGATCTTTTCCTGGGAAAAAATGTACTCTCGGGTTCTATTTCAGTTGAGGCTATTTCCAATTTGAGTAAATTGACGTCCCTAGATCTTAGTGGAAATATGCTCATGGGGAGAATACCGGAAGCCATTTCCAATTTGAATCAATTGACATTCCTAGAGCTTCATCAAAATATGCTTACCAGTAGCATAATTGAATCCATAGGAAAGCTTCAATCCCTTCGTTACATTTCCTTGAGTTCAAACCACTTAACCTGACAAATACCCGAATCCATAGGAAAGCTTCAGTCCCTTAGTTACATTTTGTTGACTTCAAACAAGTTGACTTTAAACAATTTAACTAGACAAATCCCACATAGCATAGGTCAATCAAAAAATCTTATTGATTTATATTTGAATAATAACAATATAACTGGAAATCCCACATAGCATACGTCAATTAAAGAATCTCAATTATTTATGTTTGAATAATAATAATATAACTGGACAAATCCCACATAGCATAGGTCAATTGAAGAGTCTAATTAATTTATATTTGAATGATAATAATATAACAGGGCAAATCCCACATAGCATAGGTCAATTGAAGAACCTCACTTCTTTATATTTGAATAATAATAATTTTTATGGTGGTATAGTTGATTGTGTTAGTGGTTTGGTTTCTCTAGAATCATTGGATGTGTCCTATAACTTATTTAGTGGATCTTTGGACATAGCCTTTCCACTTTCTTTAAAGTACTTTGTTGTTCACTTTAATCACTTCTATGTTACTTTTCCATCATTTTTGGCTAATTGCACTCAGCTTCAACTATTAGATTTAAGGAAAAATAGATTGATAGGAGAAATTCCCATGCACCTTACAATTTTTTCTAAGTTGAGAGTCTTAAATATGGTGTATAATAATCTCCATGGTGATATTCCCCAATGGATAACAAATCTCACCAAATTGCAAGTGTTGGATTTATCCAACAATAAATTTAGTGGGAGAATATCATCTTATCTTTTGTGCCTCAAAAGATTTCAAGTCAAATATTTTCCTAATATATTTGATGTTACACTTTATTATGAACTAAAGATTGACATAAAAGGAAATGTGTATAATTTGTCATATGTGTTGCAGAAAAATACAATACTCGATTTGTCGAGCAATATTCTTATGGGAGAAATCCCTACAAGGATGGGTACTCTAAGTGGCTGTGATTATTGAATTTCTCTAGGAATGAATTGGATGGAAAGATACCTGCATCTCTTGGT
This sequence comes from Picea sitchensis, assembly GCA_010110895.2. Lineage (NCBI taxonomy): Eukaryota > Viridiplantae > Streptophyta > Pinopsida > Pinales > Pinaceae > Picea > Picea sitchensis. The sequence continues at coordinate 26,528 of SNQJ01S0158489.1, forward strand.
AACATATCTATTTTGGAGCAACTAGACTTGGCCCAAAATAATGAGAGTGGATGCATTCCTCAAGAGCTCTCTCAATTATCTTGGTTGTCGTCTCTCAATGTTTCATCTAACAGTCTTTGTGGGCCAATCACAACATGCAAGCAATTCAACACATTCAAAGAAATAAGTTCTTATGCGGGTATCCTTTACAACCATCCAAGCACCAAAAGAGAATTCCAGTGAGGGATGATAACAATAAGAGTAATGTTAAAGAAGGATGTTTGAGGCATGTGGATGCAAATATGTCATAAATATCATTGGGGATGTGAATGGGTATCAGATTTGGGGGAGTTGTTGCTATGTTCATTACATGAGAGAAATCTAGAAGTTGGATAGTTCCCCCTAATAGACGCACATTTTATGGAATGTACTGATTTCCTAAATAAGAGACACCTAAACTTATACCCATTACCCCATAAAATAAAATTTTTATGAATTATTGTATTTTTTTCCAAAGTAAAAAGTTTTTCTATAATTCATGATTATGTTATATCTAAAATAAAGTTGAATATATATACATTTACTTTTGTTGTAAATTATTATATTTTTTTAGTACAAAAAATTAACAAACGTAAAAGTGGACATATACACAGTTTAAAAATTAATATATTTTTAAATATCACAATTAAGTTATGATTTGAGATGTTTTTTAACACTACCTATATATGTGTATTTGAACACGGTTTGAAATGTATACAACCTTTTAATATCACTACAAAATCATATAAGGTTTTTGCTACATTTTTATTTTTGTCTTATGTCATATAAGGAATAAAACTTTTGATCATAAATCAAACTTTTATAACTTTTAATAAAAGATTTCACTTTTCCCATGTTTTTTAAAATATTAGTAATTTAAGTTTGTTTTAAAAACAAATTAAAAAATTTATTCAAATAAAAATGATTGTGAGAAAAAGGTATATATGTATATTTTTACACATTACTATAACAAGTACAACCACAATTTTATAAAGTAATAAAATAGTTTTAATAAAAGATTTCACTTTTCCCATGTTTTAAAATATTAGTAATTTAAGTCTCTCATTTTAAAACAAATTAAAAAAATTATTTAAATAAAAAATGATTGTGAGAAAAAGGTATATATGTATATTTTTACACATTATTATAACAAGTACAACCACAATTTTATAAAGTAATAAAATAGCATAATTTGTTTACTTAAATCATGGAAAAAAAACACCCAAACATAAAGTTGTTGTGCTTGATAATTCATAAAGGTTTTATTTAGCATTGAGAGTTTTGATTCCCATTATGTTCAATTAACAAATATTAATTTTTTTACAAACAAGTTTAAGATAGCTCATTGAAGGGTTGTTTTTTCCATTTCAAACAACTCATTTGATTGCTTTTGTAATTAAGATATCATGTTCAAATCCTCATAGTCAAGTACATAACATTTTAAGGTGATCTCAAATAATGACATTGATGACATAATTTACTAGTATCTTAGTTTTAAAATAAAAACAAACATTGTACCAAGTAATAATGCACAGGTTTCTGAGTCCTATTAATGCATACATTTTTTGACGTCTAAATTAATGCATAAATTATCTCCAAAGTGGATGGTTCCTCCTAAAAGAAATTTACTTACTCAATCTTTAGTAATTTGGGAATCAATATTACTGAAATAAACAATCAAATGAGTTGTTTGAAATGAAAAAAATCAACCTTTCAATGAGCTACCTGAAACTTATTTGTAAGAAAATTAATATTTGTTTCCTGTGCATAATGGAAATATTTTATTAAAAAAAAAATGTTAATTAAATTTAATATTTTTCTATGTAATCAAATTAATAATAATTAGTAGGCATATCCTTACCAATAGTTATAGTCGTCTTCATTATATTATATTGTGGGAGGTTATGTTACCTCGATAAGCATTTTTACTTCAAATTTCTTTCCGAAAAAGTTGTCATTTTATTCATTCAAAAGAAATTACATTTCATATGCTCATGACTTACAAAAGAGAGTGTATTTCTGAGAGGCCCCTCTAAAAACACTAATCTATAGCTAACTTCAAAAAATCAACTAAAGGTATTAGCATACCTCAAAACAAGATTGACATTCAAACATCATATGTATATTATCTATGCAAGGCATTTAGACCTTTCCTAAAAACTGTTGGGAATAAGTCCTTTATGATTTCTAACACTTTAGGAACATAGAACCAAGAATGCAAAAGCTATAACATCATTAAGTAAATAAAAAGAGAGACATTAAAATTCTCCTTATACAACATATCAAATTCAAGTTTTAGAGATAACGTGGATTCCATCCTTTACTCTCTCCATAATCACCATCCCTTTAGCTACCAATTGTCCTTTTTTGAGAGCGCATCTTCTACTTAATTTTGTTTTGTTTTCAATTTTTAATGAGATGAACTCTCAAATATAGAAACCACCTCCTTTAGTTGATCCCCTATTGGCCTTAAGGATATGTTTAATATCTAACAATGCCCCCCATCCACTAAATAACCAAACTAGAGTCTCCATAAACCTGTCATCGTTTGATGTTCATTTACATAGTGTTTTTTAGAAGGATTTTCAAGACTAAGAATTTTGCATTGTTATTTATCCCTCATGCTCCCTAAACCTACTACATCCCCAACACTAGTGTATTTCTATGGCCATTGTATCTCTCCATCAAAGAAGCCCCACTCATGGCTTCTATTTATAGCCAGATCAACCAAATAATTTTTTTTTACTTACAATCATTCAACAAGATGAAGTAATTTCTTTGATTCATAGATAGAATTGAAGGGGTAGAATAATTCTCTTGTTGAATAACGTTGAGTTCCTTTCGAACTAAATTACCCATATAGCCAAGCAAAGCACTGCCTCAAATTCTTTTAGTTCCTTTTTGGTCATCCAACACTTTAAACAATCCTCCACTAAATCACCTATCCACACATCCTTAACTTTGGTTAGAACCCTACTCTTTAGAACAAATTTTCTTAGTGTATAGACAATGTACAAGTAATTTATTGTTTCTTCACTATCTTTGTAGAGAATACACATTCTCGAGGCTTGTCTAGATCTTTTCTCCAAATTCTCTCATATTAGAGCCTTATTTTTTATGAACAACCACATGAAAATGTGTTTTTATTTAAATTTTATCCCTTCATAATATATCTCTCTCCACCATTTTGGTTGATCAACCCCCAAATGAAAATTAGCACAATACCCCAATTGCACTATGCACACCCCAAAGTTAGGTTTCTTGACCAAACAATATAATCTCATTCTTTCCCTATTCTAACATGTATTCTAGTTAAATTGTCTACATATGTTTTCCATGCTTCTACTAAATCTCCTTCTATCCCTAAATTAGCCTTTAACCAACCTTTTATTCATATATTTCTGGAGTTTTCATCCATTATCTGATTGAGAGTATAAATCACCCAATCTTGTATTACCTCCAAATTTAAATAATCTCACATCTCAGATGCATTTATACCTCCAATCCATGAATCTATACTCCACCCTCCCTTTGTCTCCCCCATTTCCCACTTTACAAAATAACCAGTTTCCTATCATTGGGATTGCTTGCACTATGAGCTTTCCAATGTATATATACATTTTCAATGCTTTTCCTTGTGCTTATTATCCAATATATCATTGTTTCATGTGAAATGCATTTCTATACAATGGTTTTCTTCCAAACACCCTCATTTGTAATCACCCTCCATAAGCTCTTGGATACTAAATATTCCCCAAAGATATAAACATTATTTTAGACCTATTCACCCTAAGATTTTTCTATATATTTCCATTTTACTAGATGGAGGACTCTATTTTCTCTCTTCTTTTCCACAAATTTAAAAACCTTCTTTCTAATCTTGTCTTGGACGCCTTTAGGAATACATACTAGGGCATGCCAAAATATTGGAATAGCCTCGGATAATAGACTTTACCAAGGTAAGCCTTCCCCAGATCGATAGCCATTCGTTACACTAATGATTGATTCTTTCCTCAATCTTATGTATTAGCTAATCCCACTCTCTTTTTCCATATCCATTCGGTTTTATAAGTAAAACTAAATATTTAAAACTAGAGTTGAGATATATATTTGAATATGTAAATTTTATATGGAAATATCCTCAAGTAATTCCTTTCTCATTGATCCTCATTCAAAACCATTAAAGAATTACCCAAGGATTTTCTCTTTAGAAGAAGAAGAAGAATAAACATCATAAGACTTTATAATGAATCCATGCTAAAAATATTTTTCTTCAAAAGGCTTGAAATATGTATCAAACATGATTCATTAGGATAATCATAAGTCATTTTATAAGATGCAGGAAGTCCAAGAAAATTTTGTCAAAGTTTTAGCAAATAAAGATAAAGAAATTTCTCATATTAAGAATCATAATCAGTGTTTGCTTATACAAAACCAAATTTTCATTATATAAATTGATAATTAAATGTGAAATAGAACTAAGATATCAATTCCATCAAAAGGTTCAACAGAAAAATCAAGATCCCAATAAAAAATTCAATAAAGATCTATTAAAGTGAATTGAAGAAATTTATTGTATTAGAAATCACAGTCAAACTAGAACAGACAAATCAAGAAGTTAGAAAACAAAAAAGAAGATGCAACATGAAAAATTAGAACAAATTTTTGACAAAGAGTCATTAATCAATAAAGAAACAATGACCAATTTATCTAAATTATGGATATATTTGTACATCGAAATACAAATTACAAATGAAAAAACCTTAGCAGATCCAAGTGCCTCTACTAATTAAGTTTCAATGATCCACAAAGCAACATAATTGTATGAATATATAATACCAAAGATGAATCTAGAAAACATTTAATTTATTATAAGGAAAGATCATGTTACAAGGACACCTTATCAACATTCTAATCACAAGTGTTGACACTTTAACCAATCAATGTATCAACATTGAATTGAATGATGCAATATTTAACCCATACTCCAAAGAAAATCGATTCAATGCAATTTGATCTCAAAGTAGTAGTTACTCTTAGAATCACACTACAAAAAATATCCAAGAACCCTATAAACACACAGTCCCACAAAATATTAAACTAGGGTGGACTAACCCTTCAATAATATAACAATCATGTTTAATACTTCAAAGATCGTATTTCCCCTTTTGTTTGAATATGATGATATCAAGAACAAAGTATCACATGAAATCATTACAAAGAAGAACAACAAACATAACCTTTTTATAATTTGAGGACAAATCATCTTTACATGAGGGCCAATATGAAAAACATAATAATAATAAGAACAAAACATCGAAGGTAATTGTAAATCAAGTCACTTATACATTATTAATTAAATATATTTATTTATTTATATGTATTCTTTTATGTTGGATATTTTCCCATAAATGAATTATTTTTCATTGCATCTAGTCTTTCTAGGGCACTCATTGATGTGGCTTTTGGCCATAAATTTAGCAAAGTTTGTCTAACTTTGTGTCTTAAACCATAAACATAATTCTATGTTTACTACTAAGTAGTGAAATGCTCTAGTCCTTTCAATCATTGCATGACCTATTCGTTTAATCCAAATATGACCGCTAGGTATGCCACGAACCCATACCATTGAGTTCATGTATGACACCTAGAAATATTTGAACTACTGATAAAGGAATGTGAAAATTTTGATGCCACTGAAAAAATAGGTCAAACATATCTTATGCATTGATTGTTACAAGTTCAAGAAATTCCATTGAAAAACGAGTATTCTAAGTTGTAAATTAAATAATCTATTGTCATACACTAAAATTTTGTGAAGATGAATTGCTTCCAACATTAAAATCTTTGCAATTATAACTAGGGAAGAATCAGAGAGTAATAAACTACCCCACCACTAAGAATCCATAAGAGATTTTTTATACCATCTTGCACTTCTTAAATATCATTATGAGAGATGCTATCATACAGATATCAAGGCCTTGCTAAAAACATTAAAGAAAGGAGTAGACTAATCTTGTAGCAATCTTCCCTCCCTTGCTAGAATATAACGACCCAACAAGTTAAAATTCCATTCAATCTAGAACTCTAGTCAATTTTCCAAGCATTTGGTCCAACAGAAGAATATGGTCACCATAACAATTGCAACCCAACATTGTTAGCATTTGGTCCAACAGAAGAATATGGTCACCATAACAATTGCAACCCAACATTGTTAGCATTTGGTCCAACAGAAGAATATGTTCACCATAACAATTGCAACCCAACATTGTTGTTGTGGATATAGATTATCATGTACAGGTACTTGCTAGGCTTTCCCTACTAGCACCACATCATGACCCATGCCTATCCCTGCTAACACCCTTCCTAACAACCCATCGCTCTCACAACTAATAATATTTTGGTTGACTGGATTTTGACGTCATCACATGGTACCTGCCACACTATCCTACTGCACTTGATACCATTACAAATATATGAATATACTTTTCCATCCATTATGTGTTAATCATGCATGTCACTCAAGACACCTCATAAGCCTCCCTCCAACCATCTCATAAGCTTGACCATTACTATCCATGATTATCGAGGATTTGGCTCATTTTCTTAGGTAGAATCAAGGAAGGGATTTGAGAAACCAAATCCAAGACAAACAATTGTACATTTTGAGCACAACCTACCACATAGTAAAAGAAAGAAAATACTAAGAATGCACATCACACTACAGGGTGTGTGGAAGGAAGGTAGAGGCAAGCGGATGGAGTGGTACAAGGATGGAAATGGGCACCATTGCCTCTAGCAAGCAACCTCACACCATAGTTGTATTTAGAAACTTCATCAAGTTATCACGGTTGCATTCTCATGCCC
>SNQJ01S0158490.1:1315-13992 GCA_010110895.2 Picea sitchensis
TAATGGCCTAAAGCCGACATAAATAAAATAACATTACTAATCTAAATTACAACTAATGGCCTAAAGCCGACATAAATAAAATAATATTACTAATCTAATATGCCCCAATTAAGGGGTAATGAGCCAATATTAGGGCTTAACAATGCAACAGTCTTTTGTTTCCCCTTATATTGGAACTTCTTTGTTCGTAATTATGGATGCAGCTTCCAACATTGTGCTTCTTCATACCCCATTCTTTTGCAGTGAGGACACATAGGTTTCTCTTCAAATTTTTTTATTGTATCTGATTTATTACTCTTCCATTTTGCTTATGATTTCTTCTCAAACTTCTATGGATTCTTATCCTCGAGTACATACTTTCCCTTGCTAGCTTCCAAATGAGTAGCTTGTACTGGCACTTCATAAATATTACTAGGGTTAAACATCAATATAGTGTGTCAAATATATGAATGCATACCACCAATATACTTAATATGAGTTTCAAAAGTATATAACAAAATTCCTAAGGACAATGCTTTGTTCTTAAATTCCTGTGTATATAATTGAACATTTTTCCCCTTTCTTTGTCCGAGATGTTGTCATTTTATTATTGCAGTTTTTACATAATCCAATGGATAAAGTTGATTTCTTATTGCAGTGGTAAACCCATGACAAGAAGAAATTACTTTACCCTATTGAACAAGATCAACTTGTGTCTTACTCTTCCACGATATCAAGATTGTGCCACAGAGTCAAAGAGTATCGAATTGTATTTTTGTAGTGTCATCCACAATCTTCAACACCTTACAATATACCTCTATTTGTTTGATCCAATTTTCCAACCCATCTGCATTCAATTCTCCATCATAAATTGGCAGTTCAAACTTTACATATGATTTCAATAAAGGAAAATAATGATTATGCAAGGAATTATTAGAGGGATTCTTATTATGATAAGAATGTTTACTTGCATGAGAAGAAGAAGATGATGATGATTATGAGGGTTCAGAAGGTCCTCCACCTTCACCTTCTCCATCATATTTTACCGAAGGTTCTCCATCCCCAATCTTATGGAGTCTTCAATATAAATCACATATTATTTCTCGAATTGAGCGAAGTGTAGCCTTAATTTCCTTAGATCTCATGGGAAGATCTTCTCTTTCCTTTCCTTCAGAAACCATGTCTCTCTTATGAAATCTCCTTTTAATATCTAACTTGTAACTTGCAAGATTTCCTTTACCAAGCTTGAATCTAGACCTTGTAAGCATTCACTAGAAAACACTTGTCAAAACCAAGCACTGATACCAAGTTGATTCTTAGATGTTAATTTATTTCTTAATTACATATAAGCATCTAACTTGATTGGAAATAATAATGATCATTTGATTGTTTGCATAACACATATGAATTCACTTATATATCCAAAATCACTTCAATGATAAATAAATTGCAAGATAATTGAGCGAAATAGAACAACAATCAAATAACACATACACAAGTTTGTTAATGGAGTTCACCCAAATTGGGCTACGTCTCTAGGTCTGCTTCCAATTGAGACCACTTTATTAATGCTCAAATTCTTGTGTTTTTACAATGACTTTTTTACTCCTTGCTCAAACTTAGAAACAATGTACACCATCAAATTCCTCTCAAAATTATGAGAAAAATGAGTATAAACACATTACACTTTCCTCAATGAGCCCTTTGGCATGCATAATGGTGAAAACCTAAAGTCTATATACCATGCTTGGCATGAAATTCAATGCGCACATGCTTAACTTGCTATGAAATTCTAAGAAATTGTACTCTCTTGTGTCCCATGTCTGAGTCTACGTAGTGGTTAAATAGGGCATGGGCCCTAACCTCCATTCACAATGGTAGGAAATCATTAATGACAATTTTTTCGGAGACATGGAATATAAGGCTCCCTTACATGTGTAGTGGTTAAGGCATGAGTATAGTGGTCAAGAGGTCACGGGTTTGAGCCCACAGATCTCTCTCCTCTTGGTGCTAGGTTATAACCATTGGAACATTTTATATAAATATTGGCATATTGTGGTTATCCCCTACATGAATTTAGGTGTTGGTTACATTGAATACCATATGAACCTTAGGATGGGGGCTTAGCCCTCAACCCTTTTTCAGCCAACCATAATTAACTTCACTTTATATATATTATGTGCCACATGACTATTAAGTCAAATCGTGTGGCCTATGGGTAAGTCTTGGTAATTCTTGGCAGGAGGTCGGGGGTTGGACTCTTCTCTCCCCATAATAATTTTAATATACCATATACATGAGAGGAAAATGGGATAATACCTTGTGGTAGTCTCTCATTGGTCCAATTAAGCATGTACGAACTTGCCACGTGTCAATATTTAATTGGTCCACCTATGCTTGTATGTTTTCCTTGTCACCTTTCCAACTCATTTTTATGGATGTATATATTTGTTCCACGTTTCACCCTTCTAGCAGTGCCACGTTTCACCCCCCTTTTGGCCCTTTGACCCTGTTTGACAAAAACTTTGACTGGCCATAACTTTTTCATACGAATTCCATTTGAGGTAATTTTTGAGTCATTGGAAAGCTATCGTTGAGCTATATAAAATGAAGTCCTTTTAGAGAAAATTCAATATGATCATTTTTTTATCATTTCTAGATCATCCTAGACCTCTTTTAGCATTTCATATCCTCCTCAATCATCAAATAAGAAAAAAAATTGAGAATATCAATCTACTTCGCATATGAAAACCTCTATCCAATGGAACACTCTAAATAGCCAAAAATTGTTTCAAAATAAAGAACTCAACGGAGGACAGCGAACATATATAACATTACAAAAGGGAGGGTGCACATATCTAATTGGACCTCAATCTCAAAACTAAAATGAGCATTGATGCAATGCTTGTCATAAATATTATCTACACACAAAAAAAATGTTATCTTGGGTAGGGAAATATTCCATTCAATATGGAAACTACTGCCACCTAGGTTCACCCCACTAGAATTAATTTTGTAGGTTGTCCATGGGTTCATCTGTACGTATAATAATTTCATGTTATTGAAGAAATGAGTTGTCTCTTCCAACATCGTGAGGATGCAAGAATAACAATGATGAAGGATAGATGTGAAAAATACACATCATCCCCTGGATATGCAAATCTTGGGCTAATGCTCTTGTACAATGCTCATTCCAATTGAAGTATCTAGTCATAAGCTAAATAGAGAAGGTTAAAATGAGAATGAACTAGATCGAGGTCCTCACATCTCGTAGCTTTTTGAATCACATTCATCAACGATCGCCACACAAAATATGTTAGAAATTGCAAATATGGTGGTCCTCGTTTCTTTGACGACATTCACAACAAAATTGTGTAGAGAGTGGGAATTGAAATGATAGATGGAAATATTTTGTTGCAACCACCAAAAATTAAAGATACCTATAAATTGAAGCTCTCACAATTGGTCCAGTGTCTCAAGAATCAAACCCATGACCTGCAAATCTAAGCAATCACCATGTGAATATTCAGGGATCCTTCATATCTGAGAGTTGTGCAATCATATTTGAATGTTGGTATCCATAATTGATTCAAAGGTAGACAAAAAATAATTGTGATAATGGGAGTGATGATATCGATATACCCACGATGGAAGCACTACAATCTATAGCATTCATAGGTGTGGATTTGAATCTTCTAGAAAAGAGGCAATAGGAGTAGCATAAGTAGTGATATGGTGGGGGTGGGAAACTAGAGAGGTCGCTCATCATCCTTTGCCAGTCAACATGAGGAAGCATAGATGTTTCTATTGTAAACTTCCCTCATGAGTCTAACTGAGCAGGGAAGTTCCTAATAAATAAAAATCATGTTATTTTTGTCATGTTGTTAATTAATAAAAAGAGAAACAACTCTTGTTACTCAGAAAATAAAAGTAGCAAATCTCTTGTGGTTGTTGTAAACAAAAAATCGACTAGTTTGATAAAAAGGGTTTCTTCGTGCTAAAATACAATGAATGGTCACTCACTTCTCACTTCCAGAGTTTTTCTCTTTCATTCTTTATGTATTTGTATTTTTACAGTGTTTAGTTATTGTGTAACAATTTATTCTACTGCTATATTTTTAATTTTGTAGATTTAACTCTGGATTAATTGGTATGAAAGCCCAAATCCAAGCAACTTTCTTCTTAGCCACAAAATTCAAAAGAGAGGCCATCCAATTTTTTTTTTCTCAAAGCCAGATGTCCTTACTAAGACTTCCAATGCACCCTCCTCAGGGCCTCCAACACATTCATCTTTCACCATTCCCCACATTCCCTCTTCAAGGTACCATGTGCCTTCTTAGTGCACTCAGGAGTTCAATGATTCTCAGTGCAACATCCAATGATAGATCAACATCTATGGGGAATGAAAATTATGTCATCGTGAAGAGAGTCGTCTATAGAGGATTATACATCCACTACCACAAATCCATTTCAATATTTAACGATGTCTCTTTAGGTATAATCCATCTGCAACAACACAAATCTCCAACACCCATGCAACTTGATACGTGCTTCTGATTACCAAAGTTTGTGGGCCAAAGGAATGGTGAGAATGTCGACTCTTGTATTCAAATTATTTATACATAATTTTGTACATGTATTGAGATGACAGAAGACATGAAGCTTCATATCGCCACTATACAACTCGAGGGAATTGCACAGAGATGGTGGGACACTTAATGTAACATCCCCACTATAATCCCTAGTTTAATTAATGCTTCTATATATATAATGTGTGGCTACGACACAAGCGATGTATATGGAAAATATGTTTGTATGTTTTATTAATAAAATGTGATTCTAGTTGCGAAGGGGACATGGAAAAGAGATGGGGGATGAATTAATCTACAAGAAAGGGGAGTGTCTAGCATAATGGCCAAGAGGGGTCCAAATGGGGAATTACCAATGTATATTAATTCAACCCATTTTCCTAAATTTTTTGTTTTTATATGAACCTTCCAATTTTTTATTGAATGTTCCCAAAGCCAATCATTGAAGATATGTAAGTGGATGGGCATGAGTATTCACATCCAATAGTTATTAGGCACATGGGGGATGAGTACATTCATCCTGGGGAAGAGTGTAAGTCAAGCAAGTAAATACAAAGGGAGGAAAATGGTATGGGTTTGGGACAACAATTTTAGTTATTCAAGTTTTGTGCATGAGAAAAAGGTACATAGGAAGAAAGATAGCTTGGATATGGTACAACCATGGAGGGTGAATTTTAGAGCAAGTTATAGCATATTGGAGCATATTTGAAGCTAGAAATTGAAGAGATAGGTTGTCATTCCAAAAGAGTGAACTCATGGGCGAGTTGCACTAGAAATAAAAGTGTTTGTTGTTGTTTGTTGGTATTTTTCTTAGCAACAAGTTCCCTTGAGTTCGTAGTTGAGATATTTCTGGTTACCTATGCCATAGAGACCATGTTAAATGAATGGTATACCCGTGGGACAAGGATCAACAAAGGGGTACATTCCTTCGTTTGGAAAGGTCAAGAGGAAGAGAGATGGTGGAAAATCAGGATAGTTGTAGGAAGATATCAATGGTTTTGATTTTTATGAGTGGTGAGTGGACTATGAGAGACCACCCTCTTCTTTGGATTACTAGGCTCAACTCGGGGGTGACTGACTGTTGAGATTTGGAACAATCGATCTATGGTTTGGTGTAATGTTCATCCCAAGTAGTTGGCTTCAAAACCAATATTAAAAGATAAGTGTTTTATCTTATTGTTGAGTTATTTACATTTGTTATTGTTGTGCACGAACTCTGTGTAAATGAGAATGAATTATATGTTGTTGTGTGAATTAATAAGTTGCATTCATGTTATTTTGATATTTTGTAGATGCATCTATTTTATGGTTATAGAAATTATCTATTTTTGGTTGTAGTTCGTAGTTGAAAGCTACAAGAAAACAGTTATTTGTAAAATGAATTAAATTAGTTAGCAGAAATTTCATTTTTATGTGTATTTTGCCTCGTAATGTACCTCATATGGGATGGGGAACATTACATTATGGTATTAGAGCACCCGGTTCAAACATTGGGATTATATGAGCCAAGACAACTCCAAACTGGTGAAATTCACTGTTGTAGACATTGTATATTATGTATTCAAAAACAAATAGAGAAGATTAGACTGAAATCCCCAATTTCGTGAGTGAAATCTGGGTTTAAATGACTCCATACTATTTAGGAGGTTCCATGGATCCAAGTAGAAAAGTGACAAGGCTGAATTTGACTTGGAATGTTCAAAAATTTAGTTTTAATAGATTCTTGTAGTGATTTACAGAGTTCCTTGAATCGACGACCAAGATCAAGTTTGATCTCGATATCGATGACCGGGATTCACATAAAAAAATTTAAACATCCATAAGGTATCAATTTTTGTAAAGGTTGAGCATATCAATGGTGAGGATTCATTTCATCCATTTAGAAAATAAATTAGATATACGACCCAATTTCACCTGCATTTTTGTCAAAATTTTCTAAGTGAGAGCTTCGACAACAATATCTACCCATGGTCGATGGTCAAATCGACGAGTTTGGTGAAGTGATTGGAATTTTCCAAGAGTAAATGTTGATGCATTTTGGTTGATGGATGGGCATTGACAGACTTGGACAAATTTGATACAATCAATGGTCAGGATTCATTTCAGGGGTTTGTAATATGGATGAGATCGACGGTCTAGATCAATTGGAGAAATGTCAAAAGATTGTTAATTGTTAAAGTTCACCAAGAGAAATCATTGATGACCGAAGGTCAGGTCGAATGAAACCAAAAAAAATTTGGTTCATCCATAATAAATATCTGACCATCAATGGTCAAGGGTTGGTTGAATCCACTAAAGTTTTTTCAATTATCGATGGCCAATGGGTCAATTGTTAGGCGTCAATCAATTCAACAAAGTGTTTTAAATCAAGCAAGAAGAGTCATCAACGACAAATGCACCAATGGTTGGGCGTCAGCCGATTCGACGAAGACTTTGGATCATCCAAGAGAATCTTTCAATGGTTGATGGACAAAAGTGGATGATGACACCATCATCCACATGGCATGCCGCATCAGTAACCACATGTCATGACATGTTAACCAACAAAAGTGGTGGATGGACGATGGTCAGGTCGGCCTATTTGGGGAAGTGTTTTAGAGATTCATTGGGGATCATTGATCGTTGAAGGGCCGATGGTCAAACAATGACCAAATCAATGAGGAGTTTCATTCTCCAATGAGGATTGGTTGTAAATTAGGTGTTAATGACTTTGGTCAATGGTCAATGGTCGCATCGACAGATTGGAGAAAGTGTGGTGCGTTCCCAAGGAAGAACGTTGGTCACCAATGGATGATAGAGTAAGACCGATGGTTTTTGTTTCCCCTAATTTGAGTTCAACATTTCAGATTTAAAGGGTTATTATAGTGGTAAAACATTTAATTTTATGTGATTTTTTGTTCTTTTTGAAGGTCATTAACTTGTGGGGCCATTTTGAGGGCCTAAACGATATTTTTAGCAAGTCAAAACCCACTATAACAGAGTGTACCAAGGTGCACTTTGTCTCTGCAGCTCAAATAAAACAATTCAGAGAGATTTATCCAATGCACTAAATGGTTCGCAAAATGAGCTCGTATGAGAAAGTTACAACCAAAACAGAGAGGGAAAAATTTTGGCACCAATTTTACTTCCAAAAGGCATAACTTCATGCACTGAAGTTTGTTTGGGACACAAGAGATGTCTATGGAAATATTATAGCACATAGAAGCTAGCGGTAAAGTCATATTTTCGTTATGGGTACCTGAAAATGTGCAGGAAGAGAAATAAGACACTTGTAGAATGCAGTGATAAATTGGGTAAAACGACCTAAACTTATTTGAACCATAACTTCCATATCAGAGCTTGGATTTGAGAAAACAAATAGTCATTGGAAAAGTATTGAGGAGTAGAATATATCTGTTAGTATGGAATTTTTATTTGGGAAATACAATCTGCTATAAATTAATAAAAATATTTTTGTAGCAATAAAAGAGTGGAAATTGCAACATGTAATTGTTGTAACGTTTCACTCATAACTCATATTGAGGCATGATTATAGTTGTTGGAAAGTTGTTTCATAGGGGAATTCATCTGATAATTTTGATTTTGAATTGGTGTAATGTGTCCTTCAAAAATTATTGAAGAATGAACCTGTATTCTATTTGATGAAATGCTTTATGCTATGCATGCCTAACAATGACTATTACATGCACATTTCTTGCAGAATTAGAGGTACAAGAAGGAAACTTTTGTTCTTATATGAGGAATGGAGTTATAGAAGATTCCTAAGGATATTACAATGATGAGGAACAGGGCATAGGTGTGTATGTCATCATGGGGAATGTTGAGACAAGTTCAAATGGAAGAAGGAATAGGAAGCAGCCTGTCACTATGAAAATACTGCATAGGGAAGTGCATAGATATACAAATGATAATTAAAATATTATGAAAGATCAAGAGGAGATACTTTAGATCTTAAACATGTTGCATAAGTAGGTCAAAAATGAATTTGGCACTAAGTAAGAAGCTAGTTCTAAACAAGTGTCTACATCTAGATCCCATAGCAAAATGGATGATCATGGAAATGATAGGTAATCAAGAAGAATGAGAAGGATCCATCATTCTTCAAGTAAATATACCATAAGAACTCATGCAAGTTTGGGGCCCGGGAGTAGTCCAAGTGTGTCTCCTCTCACGAGGTAAAGAAGGAGGACTGAGATATACATCTTGCAAGGTGAGATTAGGAAGATCAATCCACCTACTTTCAATGGTGATAATAGGAAAGGAGAAGAGACCGAGACTTGACTATTGGAAATGAAGAAATATTTTCAGCTGCATGATTACCCCTCCTGGGTAGAAGCTAGAATTTCCACCTACCACAAGGAAATGAAACGTTGTGGTGGGATCAACTTAAGAAATTCAAGAACCTTGATGAGAAGATGATCTCATGGAATAAGTTCAAGTGATATTTCCAAGAGAAATATTTGTCTGACCATTACTATGAAAAAAAGATGAAATATTTATTTGAACTCAAGTTGGGAACCATTAAAATGGAGGAATATGAGAAGTGGTTCTTGAATTGTTGAAGTATGTTGCCTTCAACAAGGATGAGAAGCATGGATGATTTTAAGGATGTAAATTTATATTAAAATGTAGAAACTTGAGTTAATCTTAGTAGTCCTTAACATGTAAAATGTTTGGTGATAGATTTGTAAAAAATTCAAATTTCTAAGAATTTTATATACTTTCTATAAAATTTTGGCGATTTTTAAGGTAAAAAATAAGTATTCTATGGAATTTGGTCAAATCATTTTTAGAAAAAAGAGAATTTGGGGAATCATTTTCTGGGAAAAACTATGGAAAATTAGTCCGTTTGGGAAATTTAGCCCCTAAAATCATCTATGATGAGAAGGTCAAAATCCAAAGGTTTCTAAGTGGGTTACCCTCCTTCTATAGTGACAAGATACAATATGATAACCCCAAGACTTTGGAGGAGACCATAAGGAGGGAAAGCCATCTTTATAAGTAGAGAAAAGGAAGGTTAGTGTTCCAGAAGGCTTGGAATGACAATATGAAAGGGAAAAAGGATCAAAGGAATGAATTTTTTAAGCCACCCTTTTTCAGAAATAATTCCCAATAAAATAATCAAGGTTAGTTAGCCCAAAATGAGCACAAGAATGCATATTAATTTGGAAAGATACCAAGGAAACAACTCGTTAAATTTTTTGGATGTGAGGGAAATCACTTATATATGTACTTCCCTCACAAAGGAGAAAGAACGAGGACTACCCACAACACTCAGGAGGATGAAGTAGTGGAAGACATGGGAGGAATCATGCCAAGGATTTATGTAGCCTTGGACAACAAGTAAGATGAATATAAATCCCCCATGATTGAAGTGGAAGGTAAGATCAATAGCCATCCCATAGCAATTTTGATTGATTATGGAGCTAGACATAGTTACATAAATGCTAACATTGTTGAAATATTTCATTTTCAGAGAAGCAAGCATAAGAAATCTTGGTTAGTTCAGTTAACCACAAGGGCTAAGAGAAAGATCAATTAGTTGGTTAAATATTGTTCAATGGACATGAATGGAATAACCATGAAGGTATATGTAAACATCATACCATTGGGTTCATATGATTTTCTAATTGGCATGGATTGGTTGGAAAAAAGCTATGTTATCCTAGACTGTTACAACAAGACAATCACATGTCTTGATGAAGAAGGGTAACAAGCCTAGATTCAAGGCATTCAAAGATTTGTAGTTGTTAGAGAGATTTCAACTATGCATTTGAAGAAGAGTTTCAGGAAGGGGTGTCATATGTTTGCAGCCCATATGGAAGAGGCAACCAAAGATAAAGTGGAAAGCATTAAATACCATCCAATATTAAAGGATTTTGAAGATGTTTTTAGAGAAATTTTGGGATTTCCATAAAAGAAAGACATTGATTTCTCTATCGATTTGGTGCCAATTGTTTCCCCAGTGTCTAATAAACCATACATAATGGGTACACTAGAATTGAAGTTGTTGGAGATGAAGCTTGAAGATTTGTTAAAGAAGGGGTATATACACCCAAGTGTGTCACCTTGGGGATCCCTAGTTTTTTTTATGAAGAAGAAATATGGAAATTTAAGGTTGTGTATTGATTTTAGACAGCTTAATAAGGTCACAATAAATAAAAAAATATCCTTTTCCAAGAATTTATGATTTGTTTGATCAACTAAAAGGTGCAAGAATCTTTTCGAATATTGACTTGAGGTCAGGATATCATCATGTAAGGATAAATGAAGAAGACATCAACAAGACAACATTCATAACAAGACATGGGCATTATGACTTCATGGTAGTTCCATTTGGAGTATCAAATTCTCCATCAATGTTTATGTTCCTAATGAATGGAGTGTTTAGGGAGTACATAGACAAGTTTGTGACTATGTTCCTAGATGACATACTTGTCTACTCTAAGTTAGAAGAGGAACATGAGAAACATTTAAGAATGGTGTTGTAATTTCTAAGAGAGCATAAGTTGTATGCTAAGCTAAGTGAGTGCATATTTTACCAAAAGAAGATTCACTACTTGGGGCATATAATTTCAGAAGCAGGGATAGAAGTTGAACATGAGAAGATAGAAGCCATTAAAGGATGGTCAATGCTAAAGAATGTGAGAGTGGTTAGATAATTCATGGGTCTTTCTGGTTATTATCAAATATTCATAAGAGGTTTTTCAAAGATTGCAAGTCCAATCACTTCTTTGCAAAAGAAGCAAGTGAAGTTTGACTGGCCAACCAAGTGTGAAGACATTTTTCAACAGTTGAAGGAAATAATGACAAGTGCACCAATATTGAATATTGCAGATCTAAATGAAGTTTTTTTTTTTTTCACTGATGCATGCAAGGAAAGGCTCAATGGAGTCCTTAGGGCTCCATACATGATGTGTCTCTTAGTAAGTAGAGACTTTGTCTGAATTTGAATCAGAGACAAAGTTTATAGAAACAGATGAAGCAAAGCCATAAGACGAAAACTGTGAAGAAGCTAAGGTGGTCATTGACTCAAAGGCACAATGTGTTGTAGATTTGAAGGAAAAAGAAAAAAATCCTACAATCATGGTATATCTCCATCCACATCATATAGAGAAGCAACAGTCATCCGGGCAAGGGCATGAGCATTCACACACTTATGCATGAGCGGGGAAGCAGAAAGGAAACCAATCAATTGGTGCATGGAGGCATACCCACACTACATGACGAAATCAGGCTAGAGAAGCAAGTCCATGGAAAAATCAACATGATGCAGAGAAAGATCAAGGTGGCAAGGAAATAGTTGGATATCATATTTGGCTTCCATTAGGATGGATGGATGGTCATACTTGGTACTAGTTGGCTACTATTATCACCCGATCATATTGTATGGTCTGTTCTAATTTTTCGGGGATGAAACATGCTTAAGGTGGGTGGAATGTAATATACCTAGGGAGGTAATATGGGAGGTACCAATGATAATGGGGGTTAGATACAATTAGTGGAGGATATTAAATGTAAGGTGGACTAGGCTCATCATGGTATTAAATAAGGCCCAATATGGTAGTTAGATAGAATAAATGGATAGTTAGATATAATAAATGGGCTTTCTAGAAAATACCTTCTCTATAATGTAACTACAAGATAGAGAATGCTATATAAGGAAGTGTAAGAAATGCAATTGGCATGGTGAAGAATATTGCTCATGTACAAGCAAGTATTGCTTGAGGAGTTTTATCCTTCTGGAAGGATTAATATATGGCGTTACCCTACCTCAAGGGTTTTCCACATCTTGTTTTCAATATTGTTGTGAATGGTTTTGGTGTTTATTCATGTTATTGTCTGAGCATATTTCCAGATTTAGTATTGGTATACAACTAATGAAAACAAAAACTAAGCGATAGAGAAATTTATATGTCCTGCTCTGATACAATATTGTGAATCGAGACTAAACATGAACATACATGATCTTAAACTCCATACAAAACATACTAGGTATAGAAAGACAATATGTTTTATATCAGATGATTAATTACAAGTGTTATCACCTGCTAATTTGTATTAATTTTTCCCAAAGTGTCTTGTCCTTGTGCTATTTTTCCACTCAGA
>SNQJ01S0158490.1:27840-47117 GCA_010110895.2 Picea sitchensis
CCACACTTATGTCCCTTACTGTACTTGTTGTCACAATTAAAGCATGAACATTTTTCTTTTCTTTCCTCCAATTGTTGAGGTGACAACCTTGTAGGTTGAGGTTTTTCCGAAGAAGGAACATTATTCTCTCAATATATGTTAGGAGTGGTCCTTCTAGTAGCCATAACCGTATTTTTACTTTCAACATTTCTCACCACCTTGAATGCATTCTCCAATTATTTGGGTTCCCAATGGAAAACCTTATGTTGAATGCTATCCTTTAAAGTTCCTATGAATACATCAATCAAGTGTTGATTTGGAATATCCATTACCTTTATATTCAAACTTTGGAAGTTCTCAATGTGCTCTGCAACTGAACCCTTTTGCTTGAGAGTTATCAATTGGCTAAAAAAGGTATTTCTTCTTGCATCCTCATAGCGTGCTATCATTTCTTCCATGAAAATTGTCCAAGTAAGGAGTGATTTGTGAGAGAAAATCCATCGATACCACACAAATTGATTGGGTTCTAAATATAAAGAAGCAATTTGTACCTTTTGTGTATGTGGAACATCATGTAGATCAAAGAATTGCTCCATCTAAATTATCCATGCGATTGGATCCTCTCCATCAAACTTCCTCATATTGATCTTAGGAAAGTGGTTGGTATTCAACCCAAAGTTCGAGTTTCTCCATTCTCGATTCATCTTCCTTGTGTCCTCATCATGAATTTCATGGGCTACATTTTCACTTTCAGGTGTCCTCTCTATTAGGAAATTTTTCAATCCTTCCATGATGTCCCTTTTTAAACCATCCATATTAGTATCCATTATTGCCTCCAACTTAGCTTTAGTTGAATCCATCATCCCTTGTAGTTCATATTTTGTTAATGTCTTATTTTGTAAATCATTTATGTCCCTGAATATTTATTCACCTTTATCAAGAGTCCAAGTAGGACTATCTGGAGGCTTATTTGGTGTACAAGTTCCCTTTTTGGGTGGCATGTTGGCCAAGTATCACTTTTAAAATTTGATTTTGAGGTACTTCTGCTAGAAGATATTTCTTCTGCTATATCTCCAACATTTCAATCTTTCTAGGTATGAAAATTTATTTTTGTAGTTCTTTGATATTTCTTCACTACAATGCCACATGTATAATCAAAATTAGATGTTCCAAGTGGAATTTATGGTAACTTCGCCACAACTTGCCGATTTTTATCCCTTCTAGGAGAGCGTACTTGTAAAGCATGCCAAGATCAAAATATATGATATTTGATTTTGAAAATTGTAACAGAAATACCAGAGACTATCCATTATCTAATGCATCTAGTATTACTTAATTTAGATATTCACTGAAGAATATATAACAATTTTACCTAGAAGACCCATTCAAGACTAGTTAATATGACTAGTGAGACACCCTAACTTGCACAGGGTGTATCTACAAAAATATGATGACCCAGAAGAAGAAAGTTTCATCACAACTACCTTGATAATTTATATGAATAGAATCAATCTTTTAGGGTCTGAAACATTACAGAAAACTTTTTATAGAGAAAATTCCTCGATGACTAAATTCAGGATGATTCCAAAACCCTATCTTACGCAGGCTATATCTCCAAAAGTATAAGGCCTTGGGAGATGAAATTTGAACCACACATACCTTGATCTGTCTACTAAATATAATCCAAGGGGTTCCTTCTAAAACGTTGTACAAAAAACTTTATAGTGAAAATTACAAGATGTCTCAGATGTAGCAGCGAAACCCCAAGACCTTGATCTTTGATACCAAATGTTAAGAACCAAATATCAAAATAGCATAAAAAAACCTAAGAATAAGTACTCAATGCCTTGAAAAAGAGAGAATTTCAGATAATAATCCTCTTTTAAGGGACAACCTCCTTATACACCACATAATTTACAAATACAAGATGATTCCAAATGAAAAGGTCTCCTTGGTATATATAGGAGACTAGGAGGTACAATTATAATTAATGGACCCAAGCTAACATAAATAAAATAAAATTAGTATTTTAATATGCCCCAATTAATGGGTAATTTTCCACTATTTAGGGATTAACATCTTCCTACACTCTGGCAAACATACTTTTCCTTAGCTTCACCTGTAGTGAATGCCATATCATATTCTTATTCATTGTCTAGCCACACCTATGGCCTTCCCCATATTCTTGTAGTTATTCCTATAGTACACTAAGATGTACTTTTATCTCATCCATCTCTCTCTCAAACTCTTCATTACTTAGCTTCCTTATGCCAACATCTTTGGAATTTTCCTTCTTCTAGTTGTGACCTTCCCTGAACCTTGTAGATGACCTTCAATAGTCACCTTTTCCTCCTTCCTTGGTGGAATCTCCTTTTCCACTTGTGAGCTACAAAAATCCTTCCTCATCTCTATAAATATTCTGCTACTTGTCACCAGTACCAAGCCATCTCCTTGGCATCTCTTAGTTCTCTACACGAGAACCTTTTCTTGAGAATTCCTGCTCCTTAGATTCCAAACCTATGTGGATTTTTGTTCTTGAACTACTCACCTCTCTTGAGAACTTCACTATCATCTTCTTCTTTAGCAATTCAATTTGTTGTCTAGGGTTATGTCACAAATTTCCCTCAGTTGAGAGATTTTATTTCTCCTTTTTCCTCTATCATATCTTCACTATTGTAATGGTTTCTATCCATCATCCTTTCTCTACTACAATTTGTTCTTGTCTTCTTCAACCTACAAACACAAAAATGTTTCTACTAGAGTTAGCATAAAAACATCATATCATTCCCTATAAGATATGTCCCAAGATCGTATCTCCAATATTCTTCCCTTGATCTATTTTCTGAATCAATTCCTTTCAAGAGTACACTTTCTCTCAACTTAATTTAAAGAAAACATCTCACAAACAACATACCAACTCCTTCAACCTTCTACAATATTCTATTCATTGTTCTTCTTCTCTCATTAAATCTTCTCCTATAGTAATTTTTGTAATACTGATATGAGAAATCTCCATTTCTATGTCTCCTTTTCCAATTCCAAAGAACATATCATTTTCACCCCAAAGTGTTTATGCAATCTTATACTAAAATGATGACCTAACCTAGATCAAACCTCATAGTTAGGCAACTCACATATTTTCCAGCTTGTCTATAAGTCCTCCAAGGCACCTCCCAAGGATCTTTGCAGTATAACTTTTCTCTTTGTAGTCTATACATGGAATAAAACCTTCTCTACACAATGTCCTTCAATATTAGATCATGTTTCTTCCTAAATTGATCACATGAAATGGATCAATTTAGTTTCTCGTTTCCTCTAAAGTGTTCACCATAGATTATTTTCTTCTATTACAACCTATATGTTGTGACCAAAGGTTTATAAATAGGTGCAAAATCCTTTTCCTTCATATGAACCAAACCTCGTGACCAAGGCTATTCCATTTAAACGCTTAACCCTGACAATGCTTACTCGTCTCTCCCCTCTTCCATGTGACCCGAAACTTGGATCACAACCTAAATCCAAAGTTTTCAATATAAATAATATTAACCCGAGGCTTGCTTCTTCCACCATACGATTGATGTTTATGACCAGGAGCTTAACCCAAAAAGGTTCTTATCCTATAATTTTGTCCATGACCAGATCAATGATCATGTCTTAATCAAACGATGCAATGAACGACTTTCGTTCATTTTGTGGAAGGTTGATCCTTCATTCAAATCCCAAGTAGAAACCCATGAAATACACCATTTGTTGACACATGTCACAATCACTGACATTCGATATTATTTCCCAATCCAACTCATCGTTATCTTGTGCGCAACTCTGAATGTGAAACAACTTTCTATCATTGATTTATCCTCTCGATCAAGATTTGACGGTTATAGTTGATCCACGATACGATGATCTGGATTTATTTGGATTAAGATCCAATGGTTTTTGTGTATCTTTTTCAACTTGACATTGGTTATGTGGCTCATCTCCTATCTGCCAATTGTAAAACATCGAATAATGGATGGTTATTGTATCCTCTCCTTGGCCTGATGGATCTATAACTTTTTCTTGTAAAAAAACAAACCTTAGGATCATTGACCCTTATGGTGGTCAACAATCACTTTATTTATCATGATCTCCTCCTAAGAGTCTTCTTAACCAGGCTCTTCTGTATCGACCTTTAAACTTATAAATTTACCTGGGACCTGTAACCACACAAATTATCAAATATGTAGAGACAGGTATTGTCATACAATGAATAAGGTTCCACTTACATAATCAGATTCACACCATCAAATGGATAATACTCGAAACAAAGTATTTATCTTCTGTATTGATAAAAATAACACACACAATTTACTTAGGTTAGAATAAGCTTATTTCTTTCCTTCTTGGTATAATCCCCTCAATAGGCCTCTCCCTCTCTTTTTGGCCTAATTCTTCATTCGATTGGACACCTATTTCCTAGCTTGATTTCTTTTCTTGATGGCCAAGCCCTATTGCCTTGATGCTTACAATATTTATACAAAAGGATCCTAAACTAGAATTAGCTCAGATCCAAATTAATCTCAACAATAAATCTCTATGGATACTCTAGATCCACAAATCACTCAACAGTTTCCTAAGGGTCTCCTTACATCCACAAATTACTCAAAATATCACTAGGATCCCTCTCCTCTCATGTTCTCACACATTCAATAACAATTACAAATTCAATCCTCACTCTCATTAATAAATCATATACTTTGTCTCTCTTCTAGAAACCAATAAACATATGAAAATACAAATAATTCAATCATAGGGAACCCACTCCCTAGGAAATGAAATACCCCACTAAGTCTCATAAAATGTACAAGATTTTGGAAGTAGTATGCTCCTACATTAGACTCCCCAGGAAAAAATTATCGATCATCTCCTGATCATGGGTTCCTTCTATTGTATTCCTTTTGGATCCAAAATCTTGTGTTGTAACTGTCCATTTTCCTTGCCACTTTGTGGTTGTCCTATTGCTGCTGCAATTTCTTTGATTGCTCTAGGTCTCCATATTTTATGTTTTTTTTATCCATTTTCTTTGCTAATCCAAATTATTTCAGTCATCTACATTTTGTTGCTATCTGTCCTACTCTTCCCGTGGTATTTGTTTTTGGATGTTTTCCTCATTGGCATCCATAACATATCAATTTCATCATCCATCTATGTCCTTGGATGAATGTCACTTCTCCTTTGTTGTTGTGCATAATTTACAAACTCTTACTCATTTTCTTTCAACACAATGTATTCTTCCTCCAGTTATGACTTTACATCCTGAATATGAGGTCTTTGGATCACTATCCTCTCTTAGAAGAATTTCAATTCTTCATACAATTCAAAAAAAATATTTTGAATTGTATCCTCATGCAATATTCATCTCTTGGGTCTTCTTTCATCCAATCTTTCAAAGCTTATACCTCTTCTTTTGTACATCCTTCCTCTGAAAAAAGACTATCTTCCAACATTCCAATGGTTGAAAACTCCTCGAACACATCTCCATGAGGTGAATTTCCATCTTCTGTACCTTCATAAATTCTGCAAGATAATGGTGGTTCACTCTTATTTCGAACATAATTTAAACTCTATTCAAATTCAAACTCCTCATATTCATAAGACTCTTGAACTTCTATTATTGTCAACATCATTGTGCATTCTTTAATGTACTAAAATGTTTCTTCATATTGTTCTTTTTCTCGAAAAGTTTCTCCAACTAAAGTTTTCTCATTTTCCTTATGATTATTACAAGTCTTCAATTGGTTGTCTTTATCAACTTCTCCTGTTACAGTAATTTCCTCATCATCTCCAAGGTCTACAAATACATGTTCAACCAAAACTTCCTCTAAGTCAACCATCTTCTCTAAGAGATTCATTTATTTATCAATATGCATGAACACATCATCCAATTGATGTTCATCACCTGCCAAATCTACAACCATACACAAAATGTCAGAGTACAAAATATAAGGCTCTTCATGTGATTCCTCAGCCATTCTATTTCCATGATCATCTGAAATAGTGCAACAGTTCATGAGATTGTTAAGAAATATCTTCTCAGCATCATCATGTTCATGTTTCCTAAGCACCATTCCTTGCTCAAGTTCACATACAAAAATATCCATTGCATACTCAATTGATCTGAGTTCTTCCTGCACTCTAGAATACATCCTTTATCTTAGCTTCACCTGTAGTGAATTCCATATCATATTCCTCTTCTTCATTTTCCAGACACACCTATGGTCTTCCCCGTATTCTTGTATCCATTCCTCTAGTACACTAAGATGTACTTTTATTTCATCCATCTCTCCCTCAAAATATTCAATACTTATCTTCCTTATGCCAACTTCTTTGGATTTTACTTCTTCTAGTTGTGACCTTTCCCTGAACCCTGTACATGACCTTCAATAGTCACCTTTTCCTCTTTTCTCAGTGGACTCTCCTTTTCCACTTGTGAGATGCAAAGGGGCTTTCTCATCTATGTAACAAATCTTCTACTCATCACCAGTACCAAGCCATCTCCTTGGCATATCTTAGTTCTTTGTAGTAGAACCTTTTCTTAAGAACTCCTTCTCCTTGAGTTCCAAAGCTATCTGGATTTTTCTTCTTGAACTACTCACCTCTCTTGAGAACTTCATTGTCCTCTTCTTCTTAAACAATTCAATTTGTTGTCTAGGGTTCTATCACAAATTTCCCTTAGTCGAGATCTTTGCTTTCAATTTTTTCCTTTATCACAACTTCACCATTGTAATGGTTTCTATCCATCATCCTTTCCATGCTACAATTCCTTCTTTTTTGCTTCAACCTGCAAACAAAAAAAATTGTCTACCAGAGTTAGCATAAAAACATCATATCATTCCTTTTAATATCTATGAGAATATATTATCTAAAACATTCTTCCCTTGATCTGTTTCTGAATCAATTCCTTTCAAGAGCACACTTTATCTGAACTTTCCTCAAAGAAAACCTCTCTGAAAGATCATGTCGGCACCTTCAACCTTCTGTAATTATCTATTTAGTGTTCTTCTTCTCACACTAAATATGCTCATGTAGTAATTTTTGCAATACTCATATATGAGAAATATCCACTCATCTATATCTCCTTTTCCAATTCCAAAGAGTGTATCATGTTCACCCCAAAGAGATTACTCGCTCTGATACCAAAATGATGACCTAACCCAAGTCAAAGCTCACAGTTAGGTAGCTCACATATTTTCCACCTACTCTATAAATCCTCAAAGGGACTTCCCAAGGATCTTTGTAGTACAACTTTGTTCTTTGTAGTCTATAAAGGGACTAAAACCTTCTCTACACAATGTCCTTCAATATTCGATTAGGTTTCTTCCTAAATTGGTCATATGAAATGGATCAATTTAATTTATCGTTTCCTCTAACGTGTTCATTATAGATTATTTTCTTCTAATAGAACCTAGATGATATGACCAAAGTTTTATCAATAGGTGCAAAATCCTTTCCTGCATATGACCCAAACCTCATGATCAAGGCTATTCCATTTAATTGCTTAACCCTGACAGTGCTTACTCGTCTCGCCCCTCTCCCATGCAACCCGAACTTTGGATCATGGCCTAAATCCAAAGGTTCTTATATAAATAATATTAACCCAAGGCTCATTTCTTCCACCATATGACCAATGGTTGTGACCAGGAGCTTAACCCAAAAAGGTTCTTATCCTATAAATTTGTCCCTGACCAGATCAATGATCATGTCTTAATCAAATAGTGAGATGAATGTCTGACGTTCATTTTGGGGAAGGTTGATCCTTCATTGAAATATCAATTAGGGACCCCCGAAATACACTTTCGGCTAACACGTGTCACTATCACCGACGGTCTAAATTATTTCACAATCCAACTCATTAGCTTGCGTGCAACTATGAACGTGAAACAACTTTCTAACATTGATTTCTCCTCCTGATCGAGATATGACAATTATAGTTGATCCATGATCCGACGATTTGGATTTATTTGGATTAAGATCCAACGGTTCCTATGTATCTTCTTCAACTTGAAAATGGTTATGTGGCTCCTCTCCTATTTGACAATTGTAAAACTTTGACTGACCAACGGTTGTTGTAGCTTCTCCTTGGCTTGATGGATCTATAAATTTCACTTTTGAAACAATGAACCTTAGGATCGTTGACCCTTAAGGTGGTCAATGATCACTGTATTTATTGTGATATCCTCTGAGATTTTTCTTAACCAAGCTCTTCCTTATCGACCTTTAAACTTAAAAATTTACTTGGGACCCGCAACCACACAAATTATCAAGTATGTAGAGACATGTATTTCCATACAATGAAGAAGGTTTCACTTACATAATCATATTCACACCATCAACTGGATAATACTCAAAACAAAGTAATTATCTTATGTATCGATCAAAATGCACACACAATTTACATAGGTTACAATAAGCTTCTTCCTTTCCTTCCTGGCCTAATCCCCTCAACAAGCCTCTCCCTCTCTTTCTAGCCTTATTCTTAAGTCGATTGGCCACCTCTTTCCTAGCCTGATTTATTTTCTTGATGGCCAAGTCCTATTTCCTTCATTCTTACAATATTTCTACAAAAAGATCCTGAACTAGAATTAGTTCAGATCCAAAATAATCTCAACAATAAATCCCTATGGATCCTCTAGATCCACAAATAACTCAAAATTTTCCTAAGGATCTCCTTAGATCCACAAATTACTCAAAATATCACTAGGATCCCTCTCCTCTCATGTTCTCACACATTCAAGAACATTTACAAATTCAATCCTCAGTCTCATTAATAATTCATATCCTATGTCTCTCTTATAGAAACCAATAAAACAAACAAAAATACAAATAATTCAAGCATAGGGAACCCACTCCATAGGAAATGAAAGTCCCCTTTAATTATAATCAAATGTACAATATTTCAGAAGAAGGATGCTCCTGCATCAAAATACAACTGAACAAATTACCTATAAGAATCCTCTTCCCACAAATCTGTTCTAGCCACTTGTATGTCCTGCTGAAGTTAGCGGTACAGAATGATGCACCTACCTAGAAAATTACCATGTGTCCCATAATCTTCTCTATTGTACGACAATCACACGTGTGACCTCTAAGGACGGTACAGACCATTTTGTACCACACATGCGGCATGTTCATACTGTTTTCCCCACATGTGCGGCATGTCCAATATCCTCACACATGTGACCTTTCTCTCTCCTTGTGTACAACCTCTTCTCCTCCTCTTCTCACATGTGTGGACCCTCTTGGATGGGAAAATTAGAATCCTTCCTTTGATGAAACAAAAATAGAAAACACCAAGAACCGTATGCTCGAGCAACCTCATCTCGCTCATATTGAAGGAGTGTCCAACATTGTTGGGAGTGAACTAGAGGTTACAAGCAATTGCAGAAAGAAAGTGGCTCCTCACCATGACTAGCATGGAGAATTTGGAGATACTATAGAAAGGACAAGGAGGAGGACCAACAAAAAGAATGAGAAAACTAAAACCCTAAAAATAAAACCCTAATGTGTTACTTCTCAAGTCGATTTAGATTCGTGTGGAAGCAATGGTAATGGAAGTAGGTATTTTCCCTACATACGAAGATACTTGAAAAATCTTGGCATGGATAACAGTCATGTGGAATAATTGTGAATGGTGTGTTGAGGGACCAACAAAGGAATCAATGAAATGTTCACCCAGGGAGACAAAAGCGAGAGGTGGCTCAGACAACAAATGCTCACATTTTTTTTATACCCACATAATGATTAAAAATGCATGTGCATGAGTGAGGACATACTTGTAGATAGAGGAGCATATATTTCCAATTAGACAGAGGGAAGAGAGTCATTTATGCATATGGAAGGAAATTTCCATGGTTAAACTGCTATGTAAAACTACCATAGAAAATTCGAGGCCTAAGAACTAAGGCACTTTGATAGCACTATTGGAAGATGACAAATGAATAAGCATGATTTTCATTTTATTCATAGATATGATACATGTATAAGTACATGAGTTGTGACTATTGGATTTGTATTCTAAGAGATCTCTTGGACACCTGATGACTATTCATATTCACTTGTGTCTTTTCATATTTGGTATCATAACACTTACGGATTATGTTTCCAACAAAAACAATAAGTATACAAGATTTGTTAAAATATAGAAAGAATTCATTTCAAACAAAATGATATTTCATAAAAGTTTGGTTATGAGATAATAGCAAAGGAAATTCATGTCAAATGATATTTCATAAAGGGTTGGTTATGAGATAATAGCCAAGAAAATTCATGATTTATAATCTTGTTGTGAGATTTAAAATGCCATGTGAGATAGCCATGTATAATTCCGTTATGTCATTGCATATGGAAAGGTTATAGCACTACACAAGGGTCCAATGGTCTTCCTAGTTGTGTTGGCATCTTGATTGTAACCTTCTTTCCACCAATGGAAACACCTTTAGAGGGGAAATGTTCCCTAAAAGGTTGTAGAGAAGAGAAACAAAATATCTTCCAGTACACTAGCGAGAATCCCAAACATTGCAATCTGAATCTTGAAATATTGGATCCAATCAACACTTTTTCGTAATCTCTTTTATTATCGTCGACAGTCAGTAGATACAAAATTTAAGATATCATGGGTGGCATAGTGATCTTGCAGCTGTCGCGCAGCTCAAAAGATTCCATTAATGCAGCTTAAAGGTTCTTTACATTATCGTGGTTGAAGGTTCTTTACATTGTTTAGTTTATTATGTTCTTTACATTATTTGCTTACCTAAGGTATTTTATAAACATGTAAGGGTCTTACATTATTTCGTTTATTACCGAATCATTATGTTCTTTAGATAATTAAATATATATTAAAGTATGAAATATAAACATATATATACAAATAATTATTTATCATTCATATATAAATGATTTATTATTTATTTTTTCAAGTATTTTTATAAAATATATGTGCTTCAAAACATCTGTTCATGTTTCTTGAGGATCTCTCCATAATATATTATAAAACAATTAAAAAACAATTATAATACATTTATGATATATCTATCTTTCAAAACATCTTTCCTAAATACATTTTATATATTCATGATAAATTAAATACCATACCATAACTAAGAGGGTCACACAGTGCCATAGGGGTAACCATGTAAAGCATTGTAACACACTTATGTTAGTATTGTATTCAAGCAAGATATTTATTTTGTGTTTGATATTATGCAAGTCTTCAATTGTTTAAAGAGGAGCAATTCATTGTTCTCAAGACCTATTTGGGTGATCGTCTAGAATGTTCATAATTTAGGTCTTATATTTTTTCAAGAACCAACCCCCTGGGCCTTCAACCCCTTCTTCCCATGAAATGAGGTACATTCCCTTCTTGGGTCACTAAATTCAAAGGGCCTATAAGAGGGAAATATTATGGAAGTGTAATGAGAAGAAAGTGGTAATTATGGTTGGGAATGGTACAATGACCCCTCAAGGGACCCCCAATTGCACCCGTTCCCCAAAAGTTTTCCACTTACTAGAAAATATATGACACTCACCAAGGTGAAACAAGGTCAAATGCATAATTTCCAAGAAGGCGTTCTATAATAAAAATCATCTTAAATAAAACATGTTTAAATGCCTCAAATATTAGGTTGATGATTTGCCATAATACCTTACTTGTACCACGTGGAGAAAGACCCATGTATTGTCTAGAAACTACCTAGTGTGGTGGATGCATTGATAATGGATCCAACCCGTGGTTACAGAGCAGGATTACATATGTTCAAGTGGACAATGCTATTCATGTTGCCTCTCAAGACTCCATATATGAAACCTAAGGGCTTTGAGACATCATTTCCTTAGTTATCCCACAAAATGGGGATAACAATATGGAAGTAAAGTACAAAGATGAGGATAAGTTAGTTACACTATTGTGCTCATTGCCTGACTCCTAGGATCATCTAGTCATATCTATGTGGTTTAGCTCAACACATGCCATTGATTATGACAGTGTTGTGGGAGCTCTGTTGGTTGAGGAAATGAGGATAAGGTCCAGTAAAGAAACCTCAACAATAGAAGCAATGGTGTTCGTAGGTCAATCTACAAAAAGAGGGAAATATCAGAGGGGTACATCAAGGTCCAAGTCAAAGGGCAAAAAGGGTAAGAAGAAATGTTGGTTCTGTGGAAAATCAGGGCATCCAAAGAAGGACTACTTGAAAAGAAAGAATGCATCCAAAGAGGACTCCACAAAGGAAGCAAAGGAAGTTTATTTAGCTAAAACAAGTTTAGGATCATGATCATGTATGGTTGATGAGGTATTTCCTACTTGTGATGTTTCACATCAACATCAACATTGGTTGTTAGATTTTGGTGCATCAAGATACATGTTTCTTCATAGAAATTGGTTCTCAACCTATTAATCTATTGATGGTGGTGTTGTTTTTATGGAAAATTAATTTTCATGTAAAACTGTTGGGGTTGGTAGTGTCTGGATAAAAATGCATGATGGTTCTGTAAGAACATTAACAGATGTAAAGAATGTACCCTAACTTAGAAATAACTTGATATATTTGAGATTTCTATATCCTACTAGTTACAGGTGCACAACTCAAGGTGGAGTATTGAAGGTGTCCAAAGGCATCTTAGTAGTCATAAAGATAAATAGGATCAAGAACCTTTATTAGCTTGAAGGAAGAACTGAAATGAACCAATCAGTGGTAGCATATGAAGGTGCAATTGACTCCGTTTGTTTATGGAATCAATTTTTGGTTCATATGATCGAGAAAGGGCTTAAGGTACTAGTTGATCATATGTCACTTCCAAGTTTAGAGTTTCTGAATTTGAATTTCTGCAAGTATTGTGTTTTTGGAAGACAATGTAGACAAGAGTTTAAAAGAGGAAGACACATAAGCAAAGGTATCATTTCTTACATTCATTTATATGTTTGGGAATCACCCCTTAAAATTCATTTTGGAGGATCATCATATTTGGTGACATTTATAGATGATTACTCTATAAAGGTTTGGGTCTATTTACTTAAAATAAAATCTAATTTATTTAATAATTTTAACCAATTCATAGCTTTGGTTGAAAAGAGAACTGACAGGTCAATCAAGTGTTTAAGAACAAATAATGGAGATGAGTTCACATATGTGGAATTTGAAAACTATTGCAAGGAAGCCAAGATTGAAATAGATAAGACCACATTTTATACTCCTCAATAAAATGGTGTTGATGAATACATGAATATGACTCTTCTAGAGAGAGCAATGAGCATCCTCAATAATGCCAAGTTGTAGCAAAAATTGTGGGAAGAATCGATTCTTACAACATGATATCTAACAAATTGGTCACCATCAACTGCAATAAACTGTAAGATTCTAGAAGAGGTATGGAAAGGTCATTCGTGTGATTATTCAAATCTAAGAATATTTGGTTGTGGTGCGTATGATCTTGTTTCTAAATATCAATGTTCTAAGTTAGATCCTAGATCAAAGAGATATGACTTTGTTGGTTATGGTGATGGAGTTAAGGGGTACAAATTGTGGGATTCTATTGTTGGGTATGTGTTATATTCTTTGCACAAGTAGTAGCATCTGAGCGTATGCATTGGGCGCACAAGTGGGTTACAGGGGGGTGCAGCGCCCCCGAAAAAAAAAATTATGCATCGAGACTGCATTTTTTCTACCTCAGGACTGCATTATATTTAGGTGGTTTTTCGGCACATGGTTTCTTTGCCGATGGTTTTATGTTTCTAGTTAAGGGATTAGGGTTTTGGACTAATCCATGTCATTGGGTTAGGGTTTTGAATGCCGCTCGCTCCTATATGTATTTTGTATTGTATACATTGTAACACGGTGAATAATATAAAATATGTTGGTTTTCCCAGTTTGGGTTTCCAGGGGAAAAATCTCTATGTAATGTTTGTATTTGCCATTGTATCTTTTTTGTTTCTTTATTGAATATCTGTTTGAAGTAGATATTGTACAAGGTCAAAATCTACACCTACTTCCCACAAACTCATCATAAGAAGAGATGTAGTATTTTATGAATCCTCACTCATAAAATTAGATCTTGTAGATGTTGAATTGAGATAAGAAAAAGTATCACAAGTTCAACAAATTCATTTGGAGACTCAACCATATTCAAAAAGGGAGGATCATGAATAAGTTCCAGAAGATGAAGATGAAGATGCATAAAATATCTAGGAAACTCAAGATTGCCTCAACCATCTATAAGGAGATCTATACGGGTTAGGAATCCTCCCACAAGGTATGATGATTATGTTTCATCTATGGCTTTGGTTTATATTGATGGACAGCCTAGTTGTTACCAAAAAACAAATAAGGTATCTAAAACTGCTAAAATGAAAGAAGCTATGCAAAAAGAAATCGATTCCTTAGAGAGGAATAAAACATGGGACCTAGTAGAACTACGAAAGGACATGAAGCTTGTCGGCTGCAAGTGGGTCTACAAACTGAAAAGGGGTGTTGATTATAATATTCAAAGGTATAAAGAAAGACTGGTAGAAAAAGGGTATTCTCTAAGGGAAGGTATTGATTTTCATGAAATATTTTCACCAGTTGCGAAGTTTGTTTCAATTTGTGTTGTGTTAGCACTAGTTGCTTTACTTGATATTGAGTTAGAGCATCTAGAAGTTAAAACAACATTTCTACATAGAGATTTGGATGAGGAGATGTATATGGAACAACCAAAAGGGTTTGTTCAATATCAGAATAAGAGGTTTGTTTGCAAACTCAAGAAGACATTATATGTCCTAAACTAGTCTCCGGCAATGGTACAAGAAGTTTGATTCCTTCATGATGAACCTAAATTTTATAAGAAGTGAATATGATGAGTGTGTTTACTTTAAAAAGTTGGAAAATGACATATTCTTTATTTTGGTGTTATATTTTGACAATATGCTTGTGGCAAGAAAAAGCATGGTCGAAATCAATAGGTTAAAGGCTCAATTGGCTAGGGTGTTTGATTTGAAGGATATGAGAAACAAAACAAATCTTAGGCATGGAGATACACAAAGACATGAAAAATGGTAAGTTGTGGCTATCGCAATAGATGTATGTGGAGAAAATACTTATGAGATTCGGTATGAATAATGTGAAACTCGTACAGATCCCTTTGGCTTCCCATTTCAATATTTCTTTAGGTTTATGTCTAGTAATGACGAAGAAAATGATTATATTTTTCGTGTACCATATGCTAATGTAGTAGGAAGTTTGATGTATGCGATGGTGAGTACTAGACCAAATATTTCACATGCAGTTGATGTTATCAATAGATATATAGAAAATCCAAGAAAAGATTATTGGGAAAAAGTGAAATGGGTGCTTTGGTATCTTAGAGGCACAAGTAATTATTATATCACCTATGATGGTTCCAATGATTCAGTTTATGGTTATGTATATTTAGATTTTGCAGGTGACTTGGAAAAAAGGAGATCCACTTCAGGATATGTCTTTACTCTTGCAGGGGGACCTGTTAGTTGGATGTCAAAAATTCGAAATGTAGTTTCTTTATCCACTACCGAGGAAAAATATATGGTTGTTTCACATCAATGCAAGGAGGCAATTTGGTTAAAAGGTTTGCTAGGTGAGTTTGGAAGGATGTGAGACAAGGTAAATGTATTTTGTTATAGTCAAATTGTTATTCATTTGGCTTGAAATCTAGCTTATCACAGTAAGATGAAGCGTATCTCTATTAAATACCATTTTGTAAGACATGTTGCTGATGAAGTGGGAGTGGCTCTGAAAAAGGTCCATACAAAAGTGAATTCTTCAGACATGTTTACAAAACCAGTTTTGTTAGAGAAGTTACGATGGTGTTTGGATTCTCTTGGCTTACAAAAAAGGTGATGAATTAATTCGGGCATGACATATCGGGTAATTTTTTTCCAGGGTAAATATTGTTGAAAACGTGGAAAATAATTTCCCATGTGGTTGCATGCACATCATCTAAAATTAGAATGTGCATGCATACACACCACAGTGAACAGTTTGTGTAACTGGTGGACCATATTTTAATCATATTTTCTAACTATTTGATAGGTGCTATATATATGAGCATACCCATAGAGGTGAAGTGAGAGAGTAGAAATGCAGTGTAGCACAGTGTATGGGAAGAGAGTGAGAGGATGGTTGTATTCCCAAGATTGGATATTGTATTTTTCTCTTGAATAATAAGAATACAGATTATCATTGCCCTATGGTTTTTCCTATACTGAGTTTCCACTTAAATCTCTGTGTTCATTGTGTGATTGTTGTTCTCAGTTTTTTCCTTTTCAATTAATGTTTCTATGTTTATGCTTCTCGTGCCTAACAACTGCATCCACGCTGGAATCAAGGAAAGAATATTCGGGAAATCTCCATGATTACCACATGCATCACGAGAGATTGTGGAGCATTAAGAAGATGATATGTCAAGGTAGTTGAGATTCCCATGATTCCAAAGAGGCTACATGGAATGTATATTTGTGATAGAATCATGTGGGATTGGAAGCTAGAAGAGTGAGTGGTGAAGAACTAAAAGTGCCAGCGCCCGAGCGAGGAAGCATATAAAAGGGAGCAATGACAATAGAAAGAGAGTTACTCAATTGGTTGATGGTTAATGGCTATCAATATTACTTTTTTTTTCAATGTACTTGAGTTCTCTATGACCCTATTTTTGTAATGTCTATGGTTGTTAGTCAGAGTCTTTCACATCTACAGATTCACAAGGAAAGTGCATGGTGCTATGTAATGTAGCATTGGTCAAATGTATAAGAGAGAAAGGCTTTGTTGCTGTCATTTTATGAGTTTATTATTTTAAGTCTGTGATGGTTGAAGGAAGATAATAAATCTATAGTGATTATGCTCTTATGATATGTTGATCAAGTTTCAATTGAATGTGTGTGTTGTTGTTTCATATTGTTAGTTGTTTAGTAGTTTTAATGAATTTTATGAATACCAACTTAGATGTATTTTTTGTATTTAGTCCTACATTGTCGACAAAAGACCAAACAGTCTCTGTGATCCTCATGGCATCTTAGGTGAAACCTTATTTAGTCTTTATCCAAGGGTTGATATATCGATGCCTTGGGGTTTTTTCTGGTCAACTCTAGACAAACCTTGGGTCTTCAACCCCCAAACTTTAAGAAGGATGCATGAAAGTGTGAACCAACCAACACTCCATCACATAATGGTGATTTCAACCTCTTTATGTCATGATGTCCAATATTATTTCAACTAACCATATTATCACAATCTAATGTGTTGTTTAAGTTGTCCTCTTGATGTCGTAGTGTTTATATATTTTCTAATTAAGTAAGTAGTTGGGATGGAGATATTATATTCATTTGTACAACACTATTAACGAATTTTTGTTGACCATTGTTTCTGTGGAGATATTATATTTGTTTGTTACAACACTATTAATGAATATTTATTGACTGTTGTCCCATAAATTGCATCCATAACATTAGGGCGAAATACAGAGAGGATGGTAACCATATGAGATCAAAGACATGCTATCTGCCGGACTATTTACAGTTATGGTAAACCTGACATTAACGGGATTCAAAGATTCAATTACCATGTAGATAGTAGACAAAGTCATCGAAGGGTCCAGCTACAAGTTCAACAAAAGGATGAAAACAATGGCCGTGAACCAAAATATGCAGGTAAAGGGATGAAAACTCTGTTGCGAATCCAAAACCTACAGGTAAAGGGAAGAAAAATTGGATGCGAGTCCAAAACTTACAGGTAACGGGATGAAAATTCGGGTACGAATTCAAAACCTAATTGAATCTATTTAGACATTTATAAATACAATTTAAATAACAAAAAAAATAACAATTTTATCTAGATTGAGGAAAAAAATAAAAATAAAACGTTTAAAAAACCCCATCTAATCTATTCTATACTTATTCTGTACTTATCTTAGTAGAACATATATCTATACTTCAACAATGAACATACACAGTAACCCTCTTGCTCATACAACAAACTGACCTGCAGGGCTGAGTATGATCCTGACCACAGGGTTGAGTATGATCCTCGTTCAACTGACAAATGACAACTATATACACTATGCTATCTCTCTAAATGCATTCTATATACACTATGCTATCTCTCTAAATGCATTCACAATTATTGAGCCTAAACTTGTGTGTGTGGCCGCCGTAGTGACGAGAAGAACCCAAAACCGGCGGTGGTGACGAAGAACCAAAAACAAAGCATTGTATCCCTGAGCTTTCAATGAAGCTTCCTTTGGTTGAACCGTATTCCAAAGTTGGTCAAACCTTAGATTTTAAAAAACAAAAAAAAAATCCCCGATGTAATAAATGCACCATTTATCATGTGTTTTATGTGCGGTATTTTTCCAAGATTGCGTTTCAACAAAGATTATGGAATTTCTAATAAATGAGATTCCTCCTCAAAATGAAGATGGAAGATTTAAATTTTACAAATCAATGAGAATGAAATTAATGTTTATTCCTGTGGAAAATAATTAAATGGAAGATGCACATTGAATGTTTTTTCATAGCAAAACAGTAAATTGGAAAAATATTACACAGTAAATATTTTTCACAGGGAAATGGTAAAAGTAAATGTTTTTACAATGAAATGGTAAATTGGGCAAACAAGACAATCTAAACAAACATATAAGATTAATTGGGCAGTTGAAAGAATCTACTAAATACAATCTAAACAAACACACAAATATGAACATTAAATGTTTTATAATTGGATACTTATTAATCATGGTAAATAGATGAACTTTAGACAATTGAAAATTTGAGCTTTAAAATTTGTTAAAATTATGTGAACTTTAAACAATTGAAAATTTGTTAAAACGATCATTGCAGTATAAAATGCAAATATTTGAAAAAACTAAAGCCATGAATAAGACGAAACTAAAGCCATAGCCATTTAACGGCAGTGGGGTGCTCCATTCACCAAGTCTGTGGACCCCTCCTTGCTAGCAGTGCTGCAATATTTTAACAAGAAGTGAGTTTGAAAGATTTGTGCAAATAATAATCACGTTTTAGATTTTTTTTAATGTTTTTCGAGCACAGAAACAAAATTCTAAAGAATCACAAGTAATCACTTACCCTCTTAAGGTCCAATATGATAATCACTTACCTGCAAAGCTGAGTATGATCCTCGTTCAACTCCACCTTCTGTTCCTCAGTATCCCGAGTCTTTCTTGTGTGTATTCAAATGACAACTATATACACGATGCTATCTCTCTAAATGTATTCACAATTATTTATATAGCCGGCCTAAACCTCT
>SNQJ01S0158491.1:9229-22487 GCA_010110895.2 Picea sitchensis
TCTTCCCATGAGGGCTTTCACCATAAGGGGACCACTTTGGAGTTCATCCATATTTACTTCTTATCAACCATGAAAAAACAATAATGAGTCATATTTACATCAAACAATATTGGGTCCATTACCTAAACCTTTGTGCTATGGGGATTTCTTCAAGGTTTGACATCAATGACAACCAACCTTAATCAACACCCCCAAGATCTTCCCTACATGATTGCGAAACTCATTGTCTCTCTTATATGAGCTTGAATTTGGTAAATGATTGAGGTGGTGGAGGCCCAGTTTCTCGGCTCTGAACTATGTCGACACGAAAGTTTGCAATTCATTCACTTCTGTTGATTACATTTTAATAGAAATACTCTTTTCTCATCTAATTAATACCTTGCAAATATTTGAATTGTTATTCCATGGGCGTATTTGTTTTGAATGTTGATGGATTTTTCTATTGAATGTGCTAACATTATATATTATCACCATATAATTTTGTTTCTTGGTTTTTGAGGACAAGTTGTAGGTGTATTTATTTGAGTCAAGTGCTCAACGATGGATTTCATTGAACGTCTGGATGAGGTAGGCCTTTTATCTTGTCTCGTTAGCATATTTTTTTATATAGCATATATGAGATTAGAGTTGATTTCTATAATCATTTCCTTCTGTTGTGGTTTACCCCTAGCCATAGAGAGATTTTCCTCATAACATGGAGGCCTAGCTGGAAGGGACTTAGTTTCTCGGTTTTGAGACATGCCGAAACAGTTGTTTTTCATTCATACACTTATGTTGATCATATTTTAATATAAATACTCTTTTCTCGTCCAATTAATGTCTTGCAAATATTTGAATTATTATTCCATGGGTATATTTGTTATGAATATTGATGGATTATGCTATTATATGTGATAACTTTATATATTATCACCATATGCTTGCATATATTGGTTTTTGAGAAAAATTTGCCTGTATATATAGTTTTGGGTCGAGTGCTCAATGATGATATTCATCGAATGTCTAGACTAGGTAGGATCTTTATCTTGTCTTGTTAGCATGTTTGTTTTTATATCATACTTGAGATTAGAGTTGATTTTTGTAGTCATTGTGTATGTTGTGGTTTACCCCTTGCTATAGAGTGATTTTCATCGTAAATAATTGGCGACCATATTGGGGATTGAATATTATATTTTGGGGTTTTGAATGTTTTTCTCCTTTGATTGCTCTTGGGTAGCTTGAGTTTCCTTATCGTTTGATTGCTTGACAAACTATTTTCATTTTGAATCTGAGTTTCTTGGCCTTATCCTTAAAATGGCAGTGTTTTAATACATATGCGCGGGTTTTCCCTTGAAAGACACGTACATACGCGAGCTGTCATTCTATAGGGTGCGTACATACGAGGTTTTTTATTAAAGAGTCGCGTACACCAATATTTTCTACTTGATTGCTGAGTTTGGTGTTTGTTGGGTGAGTTTTGATGGTTGTTGAGTCTTCTTGGGTCTTTGTCACAATTGTTGAGTGCTTACAGAGTGATAGGAAACCTTTCTTTGGTTCAATTTTTAGGCGGTTCTTCTTTCTCATTATCTTTTTCATTGTTTTTTCTTGCATCTTGGGCTGAGTGTTTGCTTCTTGGTATCATGCTTGGTTTGTCTCTTTTTCCTTATAGTAGGGTCTAAATATCAAATTTTTATTCAATCCTTGCATTTTCATTATTTATATTGAAAATACAAAAATATACATTTTGCATTTTGGCATTTGATATTTGGGTTGTTTGATATTGATCTTTATATACATGGAAAGATTGTATCTTATTGAAATTGCAGAATTGAATTGAAAGTTGCATTTGTGAAAATATGATCATTTTGTTTTGAGAATTGAAGTTAGGAATTTGCATTGTATTCATATTCATTTATTTTATATGTTGAGTCACAGCATCATCAGTTTCACAACCACATATTTTGAGTAAACAAATCCATTAAAAGTAACACTGATAAATTTAAAATTGATTAGAAACGATTTTATTTTTCAGGGTACACAAACTAGCATAGGATATAGGGCCTTGGAATAGGATTTTGTGAGTAAAATTATCCAAGGCCATTAAACTCAACATTTGTGTTTAACTAAGGGAGTGGTGAAATCCATTGTCTAATTAGTGACGCCAGGAGGCTCCGCTCACACCAGATTTAAGAACGAGGTTGCGTGAATTTGGTTACAGAGATATCCCTCTATAACCTTCTTAGTGTCAGAGATATTTCTGAGGATCTATTAGTATATGGGGGTCTTTCTAGTACCTTTACCTCTGTGAGAGGTAGTGATTTCAATATTTTTTGGATTTTTTACCTTGCCCATACGATGGACCTGACTTACGATTGTTCGCCTGTACATTGGTTATATCATGGTGTTTTTAGTTGCTTGACATAGGTAGCCACATAGGTTACTTGCAGAAGTTATTTTGCAGGTACCCTAAGTCAGATAAGGGTTAGAAACCACACAACCTTTATGGAGGATTACCTCTCCGGGGGGATCTCACTGACTGCATTGTTAATTCCACGAGGGACCTTATAACTTATTTTGATACCTATGATCTTTTGAATGGAGTATCAGGCCCCTCTTGGGTGAGGCATACCTACTCTAGTGAGGGAGGCCCCTTTCAGCCACTATATCATGTTTGTGTGCATTGGCCTTTTTTCTTTACTTTGGTGTGCTCTCTAATTATTAGTTTTCCTTAGGATTTTGTATTGTGTTATGGTTTTTCATTGCTATGGTTAGTGGAGTCCTTTTGACTCCCTTAGTTAGTGCCACCCAACCCATGTTCTTTGCTCATTCCATGGGGATGAATCCTTTTGTATTTCCAAGTGGTACGTTGAATCATGATAATAAAACAATACCTTGGGCCTCTAATCATTTTTCTCTTGGTATGCCAGACATGTCTTTGCAGTTTCCATCCTTTGTCTTGTCTTCTTATGTGAATCCTAGTTTTGGGTCTAGGGGTATGATGCCTCCTTTTTATTCCTTTTCATTTGGTGGGAGTCATATCCCTCAACCAACTCTTATGGTAGGAGGTTGGAATCTTCCTTCCTATGGATCCAATCCTAGCTTCACTTTTCCAAGAGCAAGTGCTCAAATGGGTGTTCATTCTACTTATTACATCTCGTCCATCTATCCTTCTTCTGCAATGCCAGTTCCTACAAATGATTTTCCCCATGGCATAACTTTGTCTTTCCTTTGGTGTTTCATCTTCGGGGAGTCATTTTTATAGTATGGGTATATCCTCACCTGAGTAACCCTTGTCATGTTGCTTTCTCTTTGCAAGCGACTTCCTCGATGAAGATGTCATTACAACCCTTTATGAATCAGTGTGGAGGAGGATAATTTCCTGTCGGACAGGGCCATGGTGTATACCAAAACCCTTCCTAGCTTGAAATTTCTTAAAACCAGTCTTTCTTGGAACCTTGGTCTCAAATGCCACAACCAACCACCGCTATTCCAATCACAACAAGTCATATTGGAATTATATCACCAACCTCTGCTAGTCATGTTGGAGATTGGTCGAAAACCTCTTCAAGTCATGTTGGAGACCAGCAACCGGCCGCTACAAGTCATGTTGGGGGTTCATCATCAACCTTTGCTAGTCATGTTGAAGGTTTGTCACCAACCTCTACAAGTCATGTTGGATATTTTCTACTAGCCTTTGTGTTGTGTTGGTTTTTCCACATGGGTGAGAAAAACCAAAACACTTACTTGCCTAGTTAAGTCAGCTAAGAAAGACAGATGTTTGTGAGTTGATTATATAACCAAATACACATGAAACAAGGAAATATAAATAAAAAGAAAAAGAAATATATGTTAGAGAAGATTGCAAGAACTAGAACCATGAAAAACAAAAAATGACAATCATATAGCTACCAATGGATCGATATATTGATAGGCTAACACCGTAGAGAAAGGCAGGAACTTATGAATCCCCTCTTCCTCCTTGGTAGGGCTCTTGAGTTCCCTAATAGATAGCTCTTCTATTCATGCAATGGAAAGTAACAATGGTGAAGAAATAAAATGAAAATAATCTCAAGAGGTGAGTGGAATGGACCTTGCTATAGTGCTTGAATGATTCAAAGAGAAAAGAGGATTCTCCATGAATAGTTCTTGGAGCATAAGAATACCTTGAAGTTCTTCTTTTTCTAGCACACCTGTGTAACATATTTATAGTTTCCATTCATGACAAGATATAACTAGTTCATAGTGTGAACAAGGGGCCTTTTAGGGCACTTCCTATCACTTGACCAGCCTCCAAGATAGATTTCACTCAGATATGAGTGTCAAATCATGTTGGAGATCAGACTCAAAGTGGTTGAGAGGCCGATAAGATTCATAAATGCATCGTTCATGAGAAGTGCGCGGATTTTCTCGTAGAAAGTCGCACATCTTATGCATTCTACACACAATGCACACTTAGGGTTGTGTTAGCCTGCACATTCTGTGCACAGTGCATGCGCTTCCTTTGGTGAATGTGTGCACTTTGATTTTTGAACCAAGTATATAGTTGTTTTCCTTTTTGATGGATTTTGGTGTTGTGGGTGTATTAATTGCTGCTGGAATTGATGTCTTTCTTCAACCATTGTGTGCAATGATGT
Source organism: Picea sitchensis (assembly GCA_010110895.2). Classification (NCBI taxonomy): domain Eukaryota; kingdom Viridiplantae; phylum Streptophyta; class Pinopsida; order Pinales; family Pinaceae; genus Picea; species Picea sitchensis. Next base: position 13,843 of record SNQJ01S0158491.1, read on the forward strand.
GGATGAATTTTCAGTTATAAAAGATGCCCCCTGATGTGTGAGGTTAGGAGCATACGTATAGATGAAATACATCAATGTTTCTTTTGCTAAGAGTGCCATTGTAAGGAAGAGTGAAAAGAGTAACTGCAAGAGCGATTCGTCAGAGGGAGAGGGAAAACCATGGGAACCAAACCTTTCTTTATGGAGAAGAAATAAAATCTCTAAACAAACGAGGTGGGCATGCCCCATGCTCATGTCATGAAACCAAAATGTGAGACTGTAACTAAAGATGTATGATGATGTAGATAGTTTTAGTGCCCTCGGGGGTAGTTGATAATGGTAGATGATAGTTTTGACTGGTCAACTGACTTTGAAGCGAGTAATGGACGACTTTAAGAAGTGTCGATGACTCGTAGGAACTGATGGCCTATGAACTTCATAGGTCTTCAGCTGGTATGAAACAACTGCAATGTTCGCATAGTAAGACCCACCTTAACTTGAGAGTTTGCTGAAGTAGAATTTTATGAGGGTCAATGGAATCATAAAGAAATGACGACTCTCTCAATTTCATCTGAGACTCCTCATTGAAAAGGTAATGATATTCAAGATATTTCCACCCTTTTGGAAATTGTGTCGATGTCGATAGGAAGGGAGATGTGACGTCAAGAAGAAAAAGGACTTCTCAAAATCCACTTAGTAATAGGTGATATCAAGTACTGATTGGTAACATGGATGAAGTCAAGACACAATGGGACTCAGGACTTCCCTTGGTTGGTGTGTTGAAGGATGATTGGCAGCAACCGTAAAACTAGATATAGTGTCAGGGGGACAACTATACATGGGGTTAAACTGTGTTGGAGGCAGAAAAAATTGGGCAAACTTAGAGATCGTGGTTACATGGAGTTGGGATACTCACGGGTTTCCAATGATGGTGATATGAAAACCAGGGTGGATGCCACAACCAAGGGAGACATGGGTTTCTTTGTCAGGTAAAAGAAGGCCATCGAGGATGATGAATAAAAAGCTATGTATATGTTGGAAACAAGGGATTTATACAATTAACAAAGGAATAAAGAATAATTTGGGTTGAGTATACAGATACAGAAAAGGGTGCCCCAATGAAAAATGGCTTGGCATGTTTAGAGAACAAGTTTTTGAAAGAGAATTGGTGGAGGGTGGGGGCCCATGGGTGGGTTTCAGTATTAGGAAAATGGATGGAGAACAATCAACATATGGGAAAACTAATGGTGGATGAGATGGAGGGATAATGGAACTGTGGGGGTGCATTCAATAGAACCAAGTGTAGGATGATATGGCCTGGGGAGTCCATTGGGAAGGTTTAGCAATGTGATAAGAGGAAGTATGTGGTTCAATCTCGGAAGTGAAAAAACTATCGAGACTCCCAATCTTAGGGGGCAAAAAACAACATGAGTTCCAAGTTGCCAAGGGGAACTATGAATGGGAAAACTCATGTGGGTGAGAGTGCTACCGGTTGACAGTACCAAAATGTGGCAGAGGTAAAGAAACAGTAGAGCCGAATGTAGGGACCCTAAAGGAAAATGTCATAGGGTGTGACTAGAATATGCAATTGTTTAAAGATGGAGTAATTACACGCCATTTTCAAACATATGCCTGAAGGGGTTGTAAGCTTGCTTAACAAGTACCTGCACACAAAAAAACAAATACCCAACATGAAAAATATCTTACAATAAATATCATATAACAACTATTTGATAAAACTTGAAAATGAGCATGCGTACCTAAACATGGTGTGAGAAAAATGCTCCTCTGGGGAAAGGTGCAGATGATAACCCGAGGAATGTGAATGTGTAGATGGCTAGATTAGGATCTCGTGGCTAAGAATGGATAAAAAAATAGAGGCTCTGGGATCCTGTAACAGAATGTGGAAGTTTGGGAAAAGGGCCTATATATGGATGGTGGGCCCACAATGCCACCTCATTTGTACCTGACACTATTGTTGATCTGGCAAGAGAGTTGTGAGGTGATTTAGAGATTACGAGAGCACGGGGCTACCTATCCGGGAGTTGCAAGAGACAGGTTAGTAACCGTATTGTCCTGTACTTTTTGAATTGTATGGATGTTAAGTAGGGGATATATGGAGGGTTGTACATGGGTTTTTAAGGGTAGGTTCCCACTAGTGCACGAGAAAAGGGGGCATTTATTTTGACAAATAGGGGCGATATCTGGCCATGTTTTGATTTGATGTTTGACTATAGAAGGAATGAGGCCATAAATCTCCATGGATGACCAGGAAAAAATATCCTGGTATTCATGAAAGAGAGCTTTGTAAGAAATTATTTCTTCAGGGGAGCATGTGACGCCAATGGTGATCTCTTATACAATGCCTAGTTTAATGGAAATGTCAATTTTGACTGTGGGGGAGATGTTGGCCATGTTGCCTTCTTCAAAAGCATCAGGGGCAGGAATAGGGTATTTTAACCAGTCAATATGCCCCAGAGGAATAAAATCCTTGGTTTCGATCACGCACAGGGAGGCTTGATCAAGAGGGTGAAAGACCTATTGTGAGAGGAAAAGTGCTCGATGATGGAGCGAATTCCAAGGGAAATCAGGGGTAGTCACGTCCTCCAAGATATCGTCATCGCAGTGGAAAATGAGAGAATAAAGGGGATCTTGGGAGATGGTAGGAGGAACCGTCATCGAAGAAGTATCATTGGTCTTAAGGGATGAGGATGTAGAAGGGATACCGTGTGCGAGGTGTGATGGATCTCTGGTCATAAACCAAATGTCAAGACACTGTGGATGGTATCTCATTTTCTCTGGGACTGACGAAAAAATATAAAAAATGTCAGTAATGTGAGAATCAGTAGGGAGTGTTGGAGGAGGCTCAGGCCGAGACGTGTGGCGTATTGCGGCTAAGTTTTGGCGAAATTGGGGTAGATATGGGAAATGATAAGTGTAATGGCCATATTCTAAACATATGGTGCAAGTGAAATTATTTTGTAACCCTTTCTTGCATGTGGTTGAGGACTCCATAGTAGTGGTGGATGTACTTGGTGGAGTGGAAAGCAATGGGGTTTCTTTAGGGAGTTGGATAAGATTGTGTAACTCGGGAAGAGTAGGACATATTTTTGTGGGGTGTCCTTCTCTTTCGCATAGTGATCAAGGAGGTTGATATTGGGGAGGGAGTGGAGCGATGGGATTATTATTCCTTCGTATTCCCTTGGTGGTGGTGGTGTTTCCACCAGTTGTGGGTGGGGGTGGTGTGGTAGGATCTTGTACTAGGATCTGCATTTGTAATCCCTCTGTCTGAGGAGGGAGATATGGTGTAGGAACCATAGAGGGTGARTTGAGATACCATACAGGGATGGAGAGAACTATGTTAGGAAGGTTTAGGGCAGCAGTGACCTGGAATGCTTGGATGCCAGGTGGGGGGTAGAAAAATGGGATTTGGGTAATGGATTGGGGGACTGTCTCCCAAACCGGGATTTTCTCTTGGAGGGAATCCGAGACAAGTGGTGGAGGGGTGTTCTCAGGGAATTCCTGAGTTAATAGTTCTTCGACTGGTTGAACTTCTATGTGGGGAGGGGCCTCGGTGAGAGGAGTATTGTCTCCAATATCGGTTCCGTTAGAGGAAACTACACACACTTGTGCTGAAATAGAGGGATTTGGGTAAGGTGGTGCTCCATGTTAAGTTCCTAACAAGGATGGGTCTTTGAATATTCCAGGGCCAATGTTAATGACTGGAAAATCATCTTAGCTAGCGTAGACAAGATGGAGGATGTTATCAATGTTGGCAGGATGATTAGGCTCATAATGTGTAAGTTGTTTGATGGTGATGATTTTCTCATTATGGTGGAACATCATCATACGAAACACAGAAGAGGATACTTCCTTCATAGCATACATGTAGCTACATCTGAACAAGATATTTTAATCAAGTGGGGCATTGATAACTTCAATGTCAATCAATATGGTTTTCCCCCCAAGTTCTACAGGGACATTTTGGAAGATCCCTTCAGAGGATGATGGGAAACCGTCATAAGCTCTTAGGGTGATGGAAGATGGTACTAGCTCAGGTGAGCCAAGTTTCTGTCATACTACTTTGGATATGATGCATGTGGATGTACCTTCATCGATGATGCATCGATGAACTATGATATTCTGTATTTTAACTGGTATCTGAAAGGATACCAGAGAGGGGAGACGTGGTTCTCCGCTATCTAAATCAAAGGTGATTAGCCGAGTATCAACTAGGTTGACTGCCCCCAAAGAAAAAATCAAGGATTTGTGTTGTGATGGATAGGTTTGGAGGACCTCCAATAAAGACATGGATACAAGATACTATACTAAGTCATCAAACATACTGTAATTATGGGTTTCCCTAGCCTAAGAGTTATGAACATTCCGTCGTAAAGGCATATGGGGTATACGAGGGTTTGGTTCAGTTTCAGGGTGTGGAATCATCAATGGTTGTCCTCTTGTAGCTGGAGTTGTTTCTGAGGTGGTTGGTGTAGAGTCAGGAGGCATTCTGTATGGACAACTATGTGTTTGTAGAAGAATCTCTTCTTTGTTGGTATGGAGGATATTGGGATCAACTAGATTTTTGGGTTGAATGGGACCTAGGTTTTGATATTGCCCCATTTTTGGTGGGGCAGAGTTTATCTCTTGTTGGGTATTCATCCACCTTGGTGTGGAATGGGGTTTTGCAAAATGATCGGAGGTGGTGGTTGCAAATAATGTTGTGGGGCATGCTGAGGTGAAGGTGGTGTCAGAGGGTGTTGTGTGTTCATGGATTCTTTCATCTGTTTTTAATCTGCAATTTGGGGGCAGTGGTGAGTATAATGTGCATACTCACCACATAGATTGCAATGGAGGTTAGTTCTGATATATTTTTTATTTCCTTGTCGTGGTTGATTGTTATTATTTCCCCCTTGGGGGTTCTGGTTTCCCCCAATAGGATGGTTTTGTTGGAGGTCATTTCCTCCTAGACCCGGGTTGTTATTGTTTATATTTTTTCCTTTCTTCTTGGAATTATTCGGCTAATGAGACAGATYTTTCRTATTCAATTGTTAAAAATCATGAAGGTGTTGAATAGGAGAGGGCTGAACAAATTTAACTCTGACATGTGGTTGTCCTGGTGGAGGAGAAACCGACTGGGGAAGACTAGGAAATGGAAAATATGGATTGTTTTGTGGAGACAATCCATATGGATTATAGGAAGTTGAAGTACTTCCACTAATATTAGGGTTATAGATGGGGGTTGTGGGTGGGCCTGTACTTGATTGATATACCAGATGCATCTGTGGTACCAGTGGGGGTTCCCCCAACGTCTGGGGAGGAACAACAGGATATGATTGTTGGTGAGTGGGGGGAGGGTAATAAGATGTCCCTCTATATGGTTTAGGATACTGATTTGTACCATAGTTAGGTGATGGGTGGTCATAAGGGTTGAGGTGTGTTATAGAACCAATCAACCCATCCACAACATGGGACATCCCAGGGTTGTCCTAGCCAAATGGTATGGGTCTGGGTGCATCAGGTAATAATACTGTGTATAAGTAACCTGATTGGGCATATATGAGGTTGAATTGATGGGCCTTTATGATGGCTTCCTCTTATGATTGAGGAAAAGTGGACGCTACATCCTTGGCAATCATAGGGATGGGCGATTTAAGAAACCAATCGAGACGTTGTTCTTTGGTGGTTTCTTCTTTACAAAAACTGTGTCACCGACGCCATTCATGGATGTGGTTAGCAATATGGATAACAGTGGTTTGTTTGAACTCGGAGAGGAGTTCTAATCTAGTATCATGATGAACTGGTAATTGGGAAAATGACATAAAGGCCTTGTCCAATGATTCAAAGGTTACATGGGACCTTGATTTTTCGTCCACATACCATTTGGTTGATGAACCAGTGAGAGTTCTTTGAAATAACCTCAAGAGGATGGAATAATCCATGATTTTGTTTGAGGAGCACCATAAGTGGAAGGTCATAACATGGTTGGCAGGGTCTTCCCCTGGTTTTCCTTCAAATTTTGGAATGTCTGAAGGCAATTTGGTAGGCATATTGGGCCAAGTGGCATCATGAAAAATAGGATCATTCGTGAGTTTGGTTAAATCAGGAATGTTGAGGGATGCCAAGTATGGCAAAGGGGTATTTGGCAGAGGATTAGTTCCAACCATTGTCTATAGGTAATGGACTTGTCTCTTGAGAGGGATTTGGTGGGTTTGTACTTCTCCCTTGAGAAGAATTTTGACCCCTGCCTCCTTGTGAAGGAGAACCAATAGACAGATTGCCTTGGGTATTTGACCAAAGCAAAGTGGAACCAAGTAAATTTGATCCCAAAAAAATAGCACTCACTGGGGTGTGAGATGGTTGACCTGGTGAGTTGGCGAGACTAGGGACTCCTCCTAGAATAGGAGGGAGATTTTGCAAGCATCTAAAACGATGGGGATTTTGTGGTTCCCCTATGGTTTTGACTAGCAAAGTGAATGTGTGAAAATTGTAACAAGAGAGAAATAAATGAACAAGTGATTTTAATATTTTTTACCTTTACAAAATAGTATAACTCACAATTTCATGTAATCAAATGAACATCATACATAAATCAATTGTAAAATAAACAAGCATGTGCATAGGTGGATTTTTTCCACGTGGGGGAAAAACAAAAATAAATGCTTGTGTCCTAAAAAGACCTATCATCCTTCCTCTTAATTTAGCACTAGGCCTTCCAATATCACTCGATAGTGGGGTATAAAGCCACTGGAAGAGGAAATAGTGAAGGTTGAAGTAGTCAATTATAATGAGGGGTAGAGGGTGCATATCCCACAAGAGATGGAGATATTTCCCAATAGCCACACAAAATCTTACCAAGGTGTGATTGCATCCCACAACCACCACCTAGGTAGATATCCTATGTTTGGCCACTAAGTACCTCAATCAAAGTGTAAAATTTAGATTTTCGGCCTAAAAAATGGGTCACGGGCTGGATACCCTCGCAAGAGTTGGTGACTCAAGGAGGGATATGCAGAAAAACTAGACCTCGACCTTCAACCCTTCACGTGTATCTCCCTGCCTTATGGTATAGGAACACTTGACTTGGAGGATTGTAAATATCCCTATTATCAATTTATATTGTTTCAAAATGTGGGAACCTGCTAACAGGAGGTTATTTGGATGGCTACCCCCGAGATCCTACCTAAACTAAAAATTTCTTTTGGTACCTCCTGTGGAGGAAACATTTAATGCGTTCTTAGAAAAGTTTTATATGAAGTGGGCAGAGAGATTTGGGTCATGGAAGAACCTTKTTTGAATTAAATTGGTGTGGATAATTTCTAAATAAGTAGTCGGATCTTTCAGAGTTCCTTTGAAGTACTTTGAGAGTACTAAAAAAGAAATCCTACTTCGACCTCCACTATTCTAATAGAGATTATGTGTGTGATGAGTAGCTTTGTGTGAAAGAAAGTGAAAAGTGTGAAAAAATATTTTTAGTAAGTTAAGTGTAAGATTGCAACATGTGGACTTCCTGTGGTCCGTACAAATATTCTTACCTATCTTACAATGTTTCTTTGGTACAACCTTGCGGAATATTTAAAGCCCTAAAGAACTAACAATGTGGAAATATGGGTCCTTACTTGATCCTTTAAACTCCCTATAACGTTGTCTATACTAAAAAATATTTTGAAACTATCCTAGGATTGTAGACATGTGGACATGTATGGGCCCGTTACATGATCTTTTAGACTTTCCTAGAGTGTTTTCTAGACTAAGAAAGATTTTAGAAACTATCCTAAGATTTTAAACATGTGGGCATGTTTGGGCATTTCAAATATTTAAGATGATTTCCAAAACTAAGAGGTACCCTAGGGGGTTTTGTCATCTCCTAATGATTTTTAAGGGAGATGAAATTTCCTTTCAACCACCTTTTCTGATTCCCGAGATCACACTTGGGTGTGGGGGGAAAACATACTTGGGATTTAAAATTGATTTCTAGTCCCAAATTAGTTGATTTGTATTTGAAAAAGCAATAACTTTAACTCAAAGTTTTAAACGACAAATGAGCCATCCATGTGGAAACAAAGCAAAGAGAATAATAGTGATTATTTTTACCCCTATGTGCTTATGTTAGCTAACCTTCCTTGTGATAAAGGACTCTAAGTGAAGTGTGATTGCTTTACAAAGTGCAGGAAATTAAAATCTGAAGGCAAGGGGCCCTCAAACCACTCATAAAACCCTTACAATTTGCCAAAAACTGAACTTGTGCACGGGCTATAGTTCTGACAGTCACATGAAGCGTGAAAAATGCTCACAATGCGTAGGTTTATGAAGGTTGTTACATGCACAAAGCACAAAATGCATGCCTGTGTGCCTCGAAATCCACACACTTCCTTTCACGCGTTGGGAAAGAAATTTCCAAATGAAATTATCTTGTCTTGGCTCTGACTTCTGACTTTGGAAGGATGGATTAGGCTAGTTTTGGTACCTGCATATCCAAACAATTATAAAGAAGTTCTCTGAATACTTAATTAGGGAGGAATTTGATTCACAATCCCTAGTATGGTCGCCAATCTGTTGTGTTGGTTTTTCCACATGGGTGATAAAAAACAAAACACTTACTTGCCTAGTTAAGTCAGCTAAACAAGAAAGAGGTTTGTGATTTGATTAGATAACCAATCACACAT
>SNQJ01S0158492.1:8041-21606 GCA_010110895.2 Picea sitchensis
GTGTTTTCCTATTGTTAACAGATTTTGACAGTGTCTAAAAGTGAATTTGTCTTAAAATATTACAAAGCTCCAACGACTCTTGTGTTTATGTAACTCTCATCTTCAGGAAAAAGTTTTTCTAAGCCAAAGTCTTTTATCTTAGGATTCAATTTATTGTCTAACAAAATATTACTTTCTTTAATATCTCGGTGAATAATCCTCGACTGAGAATCCTCGTGAAGATAAAGAAGTCCTCAAGCCGCTCCCATTATGATGTTGTAATGCTTCTTCCAATCAAGCTATTTTTGTTTGACAGGATATGTATCCATGCAAGATACTCACTAATTATCATGACTGAAATAAGCTTGTTGAAACATTAACATCTTTTATCTTCATACAATAAATTGGAAATGACTCACGGAATAGGATTTTATCGAGGTGGTTATTCGCTAGGAACTCATAGAAAATAAGCCTTTATGATCCCTCTGCAAAACAATCGAGTAGCTTCACAAGATTTTGATGTTGAATTTTTAGTATACCTAGGGAGGTAATATGGAGTGCCTAGGGAGGTAATATGGGGTACCTAGGGAGGTACTCGATGGGAATTTGGTTATGTATTATTAGTGGAAGTCATTTAATATATGAGAATGTGGTCATTCGATGTAAGGTGGACTAGGTCCACTATATTAATAAAGGCTCACTATGGTATTTAAATGTAATAAATGTGAGAAGGCCCTCTAGAAGGTTCCTAGGAGATAGAGAGAGCTATATAAAGAAATCTAAGAAATGTAATGAAACATAGTGAAGAATATTGTGAATGTATCAAGCATTGCTTGAGGAGTGCATTCCTTCCTTAAGGAATAATATATGGTGTTACCCTACCTCAAGGGTTTTCTCTATTTCTTGTGTTCATTATTTGGTGAATGGTTTGGATTATTCTTGTTGATACTGTGGATCTATTTTGATATTTATCTTTAGATCTATTCATACACTTAACAAGTATTATTAGAGCACTTTCCTTGGCCAAATAAGGGAAGAATGTTTTGCTCTTTTTGTAGAATTTTTCTAGGGAAGAAAAAGAGGGTGGCGCACTTCAGGTTCATATCTGAAACTTTATGTGTAGAATTTTTCCAAACCAATTGGATATTTGAATTCCTATCAGAAAAATACCCAATTTCAAAAAACAAATCGGTCGAAATGAAGTTCAGGAAGTGAAGTTATGAGCATTTTAAATTCAATGGTTTTTCAGGGTTTTTCTGGAAAAACACACGATTTTCTACAGTAAGTTATTTCTACACCCTAGTTTTTGTTGAAAATTTATTCCAAGCATGATAATTTTTAATGGAATAGATGATGGCCCTCGTATTGAATAATTTATACAATCTCACAAGTCATTATGGAAAGGGAAGTAGAAATCCTTTGTAGACTGGGGTTTCAAAGGTGATGCTCTCGTATGGTGGAAATCATTTCACCATTCTAAGTGGATGTCATTTTCTGAGGAAGCACTTGAAAAATTACATTCAAAAATTCATTCTTTCCTTTTACCGAATTTAAGGACAACTTCTTCACAACTATTTCTTTTTCATCTTGAGTAGTTCCTTGAGAGAATCATGCAAAATATCCGTTTGAATATTTTGGGAAGTATTTAAGATTAATTGTCTTTCTGCTATATATTTATTTTAAAGCTAATAATTTGCATCCAATAGCCAAGGTTATGGTGAGATAAGCCCACCTATTACTATCATTTATGTTTCTAAAAACTGGTAGAAGCTTTCTTAGTTGATGTTACCTTATATACAGGGCCAAATCCTCCCTCTCCTAGCTTATTATCATCGTGAAAAAATTTCATAGCAACTACCAATGTTTCCATATTAAACATCACTATTTGTCGATCCTCACCGACTAGTCAGTCTTCCTCAACTTGCTCATGAACTATACATTCAAAATACATAGCTAAGTCATAAAGTATAATTGGGACAAAAACTGAATGGTGTGTAAATTGGAGTTGATCTATGTAATATCATATTAAATCTACACGATATCTTGAATATGGGGATAGAATATACTCATCTAAATTAGGGTCTAATCATATGCACCTCTAGAAAAAATGTAGAGGTACATATAATCAGACCCTGATTTAGAGGGGTAAGTGCTAGTCAAAATCCAATTGAAAGAACTGGCCCAACACATGACATGGCATTTCCCAAACATGGTGTTGTGTTATAGCAAATTATAGTTACAAATAATGCATGGAAAACCAGGTCATGTGATCATATTAAATACCTTCATATCCCCTCTGAAATATGGTAGACTTCAGTTTTCTTTGGGTTGCAAACAAGCATACCAATAGTGCCAGAAACAAGCTCCCTCCGACAACACACAGAATTGTGGGGTTTTTATTTGAATGTGTACTATTACTTGATGGTCTGACCACTGGTGTATTAGTTGGTGCTTTAGGAGGGGGTGGTGGAATATGAGTTGAATTAAAGAACCTATATGTTTCATAACTAACTATGCAGCTTCCCATCACACCCTGAACTCCTTGATTTCCAGGATAAGATGTCGAAATATTGTTGGTTTTTTTTTATAGACATGTTGTGTAGTCATCAGTAGTTATATCTCTCATGCAATGGACCAAAGCATAAATATTTGGAAAGAAGGAGTCATTAGTTGTTCCAGAATCATATCGATTCCATGAAGATCCATATGTTGCTTTAGCTGACAATTTGCAGAATAGGTCCCCAAGAGCCGCATCAAAGACATTAGGGATATTGAAGATAATGCTTAATTTGTATTATTGTAACTGTTAGCAGACTGTAATAGTGTCATCTAATTTTGATTATATTATTTGCAACATAATTTAGGTTTATTCATAATTAGTCTGAGATTATTAGAATTAGTTGCAGATGATTTGTAGAAATTTCCAGATTTGTAGAAATCTGAAGGTTATATATGAATGTATTAGTTGTCCAATACATATATGAGAAATTGAGAAGGAATCAGAAGAAATAATCTGAAGCATTGATATCTTTGATGTATTTTTTCAATCTTTGTATTGTTTATTGTGTTTTCTAACTGTAATTGTCTCCTCATAATTCTACATTTGGTATCAGAGCAAGTTATAGTAGTGGGAAAGAATAAATTTCTTTGTGAAGCTTGTGAAGATATTTGATATTGAAGCTATTGGCAGCAGTGCAAAAAATTTTAAATAAATGGCCAACAACAACAATGGTCTTAATATTTCCTAGCCTCAAATATGTAACGACCTCCTCGTTACGACAACCATTCTAGTAACAGGTGCAAATTATTATTTTTTTTCTTTAAAGTGTGTGCACGCGTGTAGAAGTAACCACATTCTTAACTGTACGACGCCACTCAACAACCAACAAGACGCAACCACGACAAGGCTAAACTGAAGGCACACAACGAGTAACTGTAACCAGGTGCGATCACAGGCATAAGGCGCACAGCACAACATTAAGACATACTGGGGGTGCACAGTAAGAACACAGGGGAAGGAGTCCACGGGGTTAGGGTTACTATTTCTGCACAGAAAAGCAGGGCGGTTAGTCTTATGTCCTCTCGAAACAAGATTAGACAGGCTCCTGGCCGACTGCTCAGGCAGAAACTAGTAACCCGACCCAAAACGTGACACAAGTAAGATGAATACAACAAGACGACCCTGACACATCACAGAGACCACTAGCGATAAACGCCCCTAGACCTAAGGCGTACAACTAGCAACTGTAATCAGGAAACAACACCAGGTGTTAAGTACAGTACAGTCACAGAGGGAAGAATCCAACAGTAGAGTTTACTATTTCTGCACAGAAAAGCAGGGCTTTTAGTCTTATGTCTTCTCGAAAGAAGATTAGACAGGTTCCTGGCCAACTGCTCAGGCAGAAACTAGTAACCTCCGTCAGGTGTGTCGCAAGAGTGGAAACCCTGCCTTTAAATGGCTCGAGACTCTTGATACGGCACGAGATTCCTTACACGAATAAACACACATGCAGACATACATACTAAGGCTGCGAGGAGTTGTCTTCCTCCCGCCTGGCACAAGCAGACCAAGCAATACAAATGACTACAACTGAGTACCATAATACGTAAAGAAATCCACGACCCCTACGGGAAGCGCAATCCAAAAGAACCTTGGCAACAACCTACCAACATTGACGAGGCATTATCCATGACTCAACCAGCATTAATTTCTGATCCATTACTACTTGTAAGTACCGCTAGCTAGAATTACATCTAATGCATAATCTCAATACACATCTAATAGCTAGAAATTTAGAACCAAATTTAATGCACAAACTACCCCTTTAAACTTATTGAACTCAATGTGCATAACTTTCATATAGAATCAATATACGTCTAATACATCCAATTACATCTAATCCATTGCTTGTAAAACCTCAATTAAACATTATCTGAATTAAAAAGATTGCTTCTTATTGAATACTAACTACATAAGTAAAAGGTTGCTTCCATAAGGCTGTCATGAAATAATCTCTCAATCTGCCCCCTACTTCTAAGTTCAATCAACTAGCCACTAATTTGCTACATTGGTAAAATCTTACGGTAAAAGTAAAGGTTCAATGCATAGGTAATATGCTAAACTAATTACAATATTATTGATCATAATATTATTAAGAAACGCATCCATAATAACCATGCCATCATAATTTAGATCAAAATCTTGCAAATTGAATTAACCCTAACATTTACTTTCATGTCACTACACTATCATCATATTCTTATTCTTTTTTTTATCAATAAAATAAAGTTACCTAACTTACCATAAAACATTCCAATATCACATTTCAACAATACATGACAATTACGAATTTATAAACAATAATTTCGAGCTAACTTTAAACATCATACTCTAATCTTGCGATCTGGTTTATATGGTAAGAACAATCCATAATCGAACAGCAATCAAGATAACCTCTGCATACATTAACCTTCCACATTCACTATGACTACTGCATTTTATCTTCAAGGTTTTTAAAAATAAAACCCTTGGTAATAGTGCTTGTCCTTATCTGGAGAATAATGGTTAAATCATCAAATTTTTTAAACGTTGTTTACATCTATGAAAAACATTTACTTCATCTACTTAAATCTGGCTATGAAAGGTTTAAATATATTTCATTCATATAATGTAGATTCTATTTAGTTTTAAAAGGTGACAATAAAATATTGTTCAAATGCGTACACGTGTAAGAGTTTTCTGGTGTAAGATTAAATACAAGAGAATAATGTCCTTCATGAATTTCAAACCATTGTTGGTATTGCCTTCTTACACAAATAATTGATATCATATTAAGAGCTATATTTATAATTAAGTGAACCGTTACCCTAAAACTGACAGAATCATTAAGGCTTTACCCTAAAACAGACAGAATCATTTAAGGCTGCCAAGAGTTAATCAGAAGGGGGAACTCAGTCAACTGGAAATGGTACACGGGAGGGAAACGTTTGTCAATGGTTACATGGTTCGGCGATAGTTAAAATTTCTGATTCATCGACTGGAGACTACGAGATAACATTATAATTAAGAGCATGGTAATATATAAAACAACAATTTAAATGACACATTGAAATGCCAAACACCAATATATATAAAAGGCAATAAAGAAGGATAACGATAATTAAAACTCGTTGTACAGTAACAACTTCCTTATTACAGATTTTGGGGTGGCATTAAAGTCGAAAAGTTAATTCACTCAAGAAATACGTAACCATCAACGCATTCAACTTCCACCTAAATCTATGCCCACGCTGTGATAAAACCATTGTTGTAAAGGAAAACAAAACACCCAAGCACTCTATAAAAACGCACACCGGCTTAATTGCATCAAAAGAAGAGGAACGCTTCAAACAATAACAGATCGCAGAGGGGATAAAACGCCCATTAAAACCAAAATGCCCAACAAGAAAGGCTCATGGTGTATAGTAAAACGCCGAAGGGATTGCTCGTTGTGTAAGGAAAGAAAACGCCCAATAAGACAACTGAAAAAATGCCCCTTTCTACAGCTGCCAAAACACCCAAAAGCAAAAGAAAAACGTCCATTCTGTTGTGCAAAATCGCCCAAAATACACAAGGTATTATAAAGCTACCAAGAACAAGGTAATTACCAAATACAAAGGGCAAGACACACCCAAAAACGAAAATGAAAAAACCATTCCACGCTAAACGCCAATAACAAATTGTGTTCATGCTCATTCACATTTAAATCGGGTGATCCGGAACGCCTAATCTCGTAACATTCCCGTGTCATAACTCATTAAACGCAGAAAAAAAATTTCACTCGGCTCCTAAACACTCTACCGAGCGCAATAAAAATGGTGGATACAAGAGTTCCGGAGGGTTGGCAACTGAGAGGTTTCTAAACCCCTCCTTTTTCAACGGGGAGCTCGTGGGTACAATTAAATTTAAACGCATCAGTAGAAATCTGAGTATCATCATGTTAAAACCAAATTAAATGCATTGATATGAAACCACGAGAATAAATTGAATGCCAGTTAAATGATTTGCCCGATGATAAAATAATTTGCCAGAGGTAAAATGAATTAATGGAGGTATTCCCGAGATGTTACCCTTTTTTCAAGAACTATTAATAAAAGATCAATCGCCAAAACAATTCTAATACTCAACCATTTCTAACAATTTCTTTTGCTAATTAAAATCATATCAGAAGCCACTTCCGCTTCGTAGATCTCCATGCTTCCGTGTCAAAGATCCGCCCTTGCCGCCTCCCGCTTTCTCCGGTTCCAGAAATTATTGTGTACTCTAGCCAAACGCTTAGGTGTACTTCGCTTCCTTATCCCCCTGAGCCGCGAAGGGGCCATGACAAGAACTAGAGATAAGACTAGCTTCTCATCTCGCCTCCTAGGCTGAGCTACCTCTCCAATATAGCTGAGATATACCCGACTCCTCACAAGCAACCCGTCATTACTGGACCGGCACAGAATCCTACGCTAACCGCTCATCCCTTCTTCCTTCCTTTCCCTTCTTTATAGAATTTGAGACCCACCTACTTCCTTAAAAATTAATTAATTAGCTTTATGATAAAACTTCCCTAAACATTTCTCGGCCATTCAAGTGTCACCATCCCTATGAATTTCTCCGTACCACTTTTTAATAATTAAAAGACTCCAATCCCTCACTTCCTAAAAAATCACTCCTTAAATTACCTTGTGGTTCCTAGATCCCTCTCATGCTTTTAATACTTTCCTAAAACAAAGTTGTTGATTTTAGCAACTCCTAAATGTTGATTCCTTTTTTCTTTTACCCTATGTCCCCTACTCTTCCATTATTAAGCTTCCTTTATTTCAGTTTCCTTTAATTCTATTATTTAATTCCTCTCTTGTTATTTTTATTTTTTAGACCCAAAAGATAAATGCTGTTTTTAATCTTTCAATATATTTTTAAATTCCAGCTTTTATACTCCCACACTTTTAATAAAATTTTATTTCTTCTTTATCATTTAAAATCCAAGTGTTTCGCTTAATTTATTTCCCCATTACTTTACCCCCTTTACTTTAAGAAGACTTACTAACACCTAGGAGGGTTTTAGTTTACTCTCTTATGTTTATTTTTTTGGTAGGATCTTTTCTTAGGCTTCACAAATTTATCTTAGAGATGTTTTAATTTAGGTTTTGGATTTGAACAGCATGACAATTCAATTAGGGGAGTCGCTTTAAGAATTTTATTAGGCGTTAAAGTCTTAGGGTCATGTAGGTTTTCTCATCATCATCATCCATGCAACGCGTTCTTCAGGACAGACTACTTGCTCCAAGGGTGCCACTCTCACTTGTCTTGTTTTTTTGTTGCATGACGCGTCTTCAGATGCACCTCACGCGCTCCAAGGGTGCCACTCACCGACTTGTATTTCTTTTGCGCGACGTGTTCTTCAGGATGCAAATTCACTGCTCCAAGGGTGCCACTGGCCGACTTCCTGACGGATTGGTAGACATCTATAACCCCGGAGTCAACACTCCACCAGTAGCTAGGAGACTAAGGGGTTTAAGGAATAAGGCCCCCACCCTAATGCGTGCCCCTTAGAATCATCGTGATGACCAGCCGCAGTCTCCTCACAAGAGATCAGTGGGATCCTTCTAACTAGGTAACTGCTAACCTACACAGCTTCTCGGTTACTCAGCCGAGTGCTAAGAGGGTTGTATGTGTCAGCCGCCCACACCTCCTCAATCTCTCGAACTTCGTGTGTGGCCTCTCATCTATATGAGTCTTGGTCTGGTTATCACAAATTTCTTCAATCATCAACCATCATGTCGATCATGTCAACAACATATCATAAAATCAATAGCATATCACCAAACAAAACAATATCACCGTGAATAAAAAAACTCAAATAGCCCACTCAATCCGGAGTCCAAGGGGAGCTCCACCGATGCCTCATTCCATAATGTCCAAAACCCCTCAGACACTCAATGAACTGAAATGCCAAAGACCGCCACATCACAGTAAAACATCCCCACATATAACTTAACACGTCATAATGAAGGAAAAAGTTTTATCATCATAAAATCCGCATCACTTATGCAAAGAAGTGTCCTCAAAGAATAAGTTTTGTAAGTGCTGTGAGCTTTGATGTTACAAAATATCAATCTTTAAAGGTGATAATTATGGTTTTGGGGGCAATAAAATGGAAACCTTGTGGTTTATTTCTAACAATAATTTGTGGGATTTGGTGGAAAATGGTTATACATAACCAACGTATGATCAAGCTATTGTTGGCTTGACCCAAGTCCAAAGAGATCAATTAAGGAAAAATCAAAAAAACTCAAAATCTTTTGTTTTCATGCAACAATCATGAACAATATTACCAACTTAACGAGAACTATAACTCTCAAAACGAGAACTTAGGCCCAAAAACTCATATTTTGCATAAAAAACATGAAAATCAACTCTAAATCAAAAGGTGGTGCTAATGGCAAAGCACCATTTTTCAAACGGGTCAAAATTACAACATTTTTCAAGCATGACCTTCTAAACTCATACAATAGCTTAGAAAACCTTAAAATTAACACCTAAATAAAAAGTGACGAGCACTAAAGAAAAAAAAAAAATCTAAACGTTAAAATTATAGTTTATTTCAACCTAATTGAAACCGTGGCCTTGAAAATAGATCCCTATGCACAAAAAATAAACCCAAAATTGGATACAAAATGATCACTTAAAAATTTATTTACTAACATATTTTTTCTTCTTAAATTTACATTGAAAATAAATAAATAGAAAAGAAAAAAAAAAAAAAAAAAAAAAAAAAAAAAAAAAAAAACACATTCAAAAAAATATATTCAAACCTAAAATTATATAAAATAAAATAAAAACATTTAAAAAAATGTAAAAAAATTGGGTACCTAAAAAATCAATAATCTAAAATATATATACATATTTTAAAAAATTAATAACCAAAATAACCCTTGAACATAAATAAAATTAAAAAATTAAAAAAAATATATTTAAAACAAATTTTTTTTTTTTTTTTTTTAATAAAAAAAAATTGTAAAACCCTAAACTAAAAACATTATATTAAAAAGTTTAAAGAAAGACAATTGAATGATAATTTTATAAAAAATTAAAAATAAAATTAAATAAAAGCAAAATTCCCTAGCAAAACGAGAGTCCAAATAGTTTCGTTGTCTCAAGTTTACTAATACACACTAGACTAAGCCAACTCACTCTTAGCTAAATGGGGCTTGGATGGTAGCCCCTAGTAAATAACTAGCCGTGAAATTACCTAAAACTTGTATGACAAGTGAATGGGCCAAACAATAAATAGTATATAGTTTGTATATAATATAAACTATATATATAATGTGTAGTTTTATATATATAAAATACATATTATATATATTTTATATAATATAAACTATATATAAATTATATAGTTTATATTATATATAATATATATGGTTTATATTATATGATGATGATTAACTTCCACTATGATATTATATATGGTTTATATACTAGCAACAACCATTTTATAAAAGTGGTCGATATATGCCGATCGGGACAGTCATTAGGTTGGAAATGTGAAAAATGATCATTTATCTATTATATCATTCACTTTTATAAAGTGGTTGTTGCTAGTTGACGGCAGACATGTCTTAGAACAACCATTAATTTATCACATTAATAGTTACCATTACATTAATATAATATAGAATATCAATAATGCATTAATGTAATACACACGTATTATATTTAATGATGTATTAATATGTTAATTTAATGTATTGCATTAATATAATATCTACTAATAATCACACCATAAATGTAATGTATTAATTAATGCATTTTATGCATTACTATTTACATTAGTGTATAATTCTATCATATTAATATTAATTGATTGATAATAATAATGTAATGCATTAATTAATCATTATGTTAATACACTATTACTTAATACATTGTAAAACTATTAATATATACAGGTATTAAATTAAATATCAATAAATATATTAAACGCATTAATAAATATTAATACACTAATAACAATACATTTATAATGTAGTAATACATATTAAAATATTAATACATTAATAATGTAAATGTATTAATTAATTTGTATTAACTTGAGGGCCTAATGGTTAAGAACAATAAGCCAGCTTTAAGAGGTCACAGTTCAAACTTATAGGGTATGGTATGTATACTTCATAGACTTTACCAAACTTCAAGCAAAGGGTGGCCTTTAAAAATAGATTATTATTATTATTATTATTATACATTGCTAAAATATTAATACACTAATAAAGTATTAATATATTAAAAATTCATTATTGCATTACTATAATGTATAAATTAAATTATTTTAACATATTAATATATTTATCTAAAATGAATACATTTATTGAAAATGACCATGATTAATTATGGCTAACCATAAAATTGACATTTATTGAAAATGACCATGATTAATTATGGCTAACCATAAAAATGACATTGATATATTAATGTATATTGCATTGTATTAATTTAAGTAATTAATATATTAATTCATTTTTAAAAAATACATTACTAAAATATTAATATATTAACAAATTAATAAAGTATTAATAAAATAATACATTAATAAAGTAGTAATGCATTACTAAATTATTAATACATTATTCATTAATGTATTATATAAATTAAAATAAAAATTTACATTAATGTATAATGCAATGTATTAATACATTAATAATGTAATGGATTAATTAATTAATACATTTATAAAATATAAATTAATACATTGTTAAAGTATTAATACACTAATTTAATAATACATTATTACAGTCATAAAACAGATAACATTTAATACAATAAATACATCAATAAATACATTATAAAAATATTAATACATTAAAACATCATTAATGTATTAATAAATACATTACTAAAATATTAATACATTAAAACATTAGTAAAGTATTAATACATGAATAAAATAATATAATAAAGTAGTAATGCATTATTAAAGTATTAATACATTATTCATTAATGAAATATTAGTAAAGTATTAATACATGAATAAAATAATGCAATAATAAAGTAGTAATGCATTACTAAAGTATTAATACATTATTCATTAATGTAATGTATAAATTAAAAAAAAAATACATTAA
The DNA here is from genome assembly GCA_010110895.2 of Picea sitchensis. NCBI lineage: Eukaryota > Viridiplantae > Streptophyta > Pinopsida > Pinales > Pinaceae > Picea > Picea sitchensis. The sequence continues at coordinate 19,670 of SNQJ01S0158492.1, forward strand.
TCTATAATGCAATGTATTAATTAATTAATACATGTAATGGATAAATTAAAATAAAAATTTACATTAATGTATAATGCAATATATTAATTAATTAATACATTAATGTATAATGCAATATATTAATTAATTAATACATTGATAATGATATGTTTTAATTAATTAACACATTTATAAAATATTAAATAATATATTGCTAAAGTATTAATTCACTAATAAAGTAATACATTAATAATACATTATTACAGTCATAAAACAAATAACATTTAAGACATTAAATGCATTAATAAAAATATTACTAAAATATTAATACATTAAAACATTAATAAAGTAGTAATACATTGACCTTAATAATGTTAATAATACATTAATATACTAATTGTCATTGACCATGGTTTATTATGGTTGACCTTGTTGACCATGTGGATACGATTATGGTGGACCACAATTATGTTGGACCATGATTATGGTGGGCCATGATTATGTTTTGTTCATCACATTGCGACATTAGGTTTTGTCACATTGTCGTGACATTAGGTTTTGTCACATTGCGACGAAAGCGAATTGTTCATTCATCTACGACAATAGGGAAATGTTCATCACATTCTGATGATAAGGAAATGCTCATCAAAATGCGACGTTCATTTATGTTTGTCGCATTACGATGACAGGTGAGTGTTCATCATACTACAACAATATGGCTATGCCATAACATTGTGATTGTCATATATGTTCGTCACATTACGATTGACATGTATGTTCGTAACATTGTGACGTTCATATATGTTCGTCACATTGCCACATTACTATTTTTGGCATTAATACATTGCAATGTTGATTATGTTTTGATCATCACATTGCGACATTACGTTTTGTTTGTCACATTATGACATCAAATTTTATACGTCACATGACATTGTAAGGTTATGGTCATCAAAGTACGACGAAGGGTTTTTGTTTGTCACATTATGGCATTGGAATAAGTTTGTCACTCTCCGATAGAGGGAATATTTTCATCACATTCCGAGATCAAGAAGTGTTTGTCTCGTTGCAATGTTGGTCTATGTTGGTCACATGATTACGTTAGTTTGTGTACATCACATTGTGAAAATGGGTTGTGTTCATCCCATTGTGACATTTGGAAAGACAATGCGACGTCAGGATATGTGTGTCAGATTGCAATGTGAGGATATGATTTCACATTGCAACGACAGGGCAATGTTTCTCACATCACGACATACGTTTAAGTTTTTCACATTATGATGAAAGGGTTATGTCGTCAAATTCCGATGACAGGGCTATCTTCATCGCATTGTGATTGACGTATATGTTTGTCACATTGTGATGATAATGAAATGTTCTTCACATTGTGATGACATGTAACAACCCTAGTAGAATATATGTTTAGGGATTATTAAGTAAAAATTAATTAGGTGATTAATTGTCTTAACATGGTTTTAACTAAACAATGATTGGCATAATAATATTAATTAAATATTTATTAGTTAATTAATTGTTATCATTTTAATTAATTAAATTAATTACCTATCACATTGAATGAACAGGGTAATAAATTTAATAGGGTTAATAAATTATATTGTTTAAATTAAAGATTACATATACGAAGGGGATAAGGGGCATTAATAAACGGATAAGGAACATTAATAAGTGGATAAGGTGCATTAACTAGGAGGATAAGGTAATAAATGTGTAGGTAAGGAAATAAATGAGGTGAAAGGGAGGTGAAGGAGGGATATGAGGGGAGGAGGTTTACGAAGGCAGGGATTATCATTCTATGGGGGTTTTGGGAGGGTTCTCTTGGATTTGCACAGGAGTTGAGTTCTGTAGTCGGGAAGGATTAGTACAGGGGGCACCGGTTTGCTGGAGGTTTTGGGCACGGGGGCCAGGATATCCATATGGTATCCTGGAGCTAGGAAGTT
>SNQJ01S0158493.1:0-21993 GCA_010110895.2 Picea sitchensis
ACTTCCACCTCCCCAAAACACAAATCTTGCCCTATGAACTGATGGTACAACGAGGAATGCAAGGTCCTCCACTGCCAACTTCGACTTGCATTCAACCATGCTCACCCCTCCTATCTCAACCTCAAAGCTTTGTATCGTCATCCCCTTTGCCACAATAAATGCCTCTTTGTTTCTCAGATGAGACATGATTTATCCTTTTCCCTTACTCACTCCTCGAAAAAATTCTGGTGTACCATCCTCCCCGTCGCTCTCCCCTCCCATTCGACCTAGACCCCGACTCCATGTTTTCCCACATATCTACTCTCTATGATATTCCTGGACAGACCCATATTCGGGTTACCTCTCCACCCTCCTCATGCTTCTTATTCTCAGACAGTGACATCAAAGAGGCCATCTGGGTGATGAATAACAACAAAGCAGTAGATGAGGAAGGTTTTTAGGTAGAGTTCTTTAAGCACGGTCTCTGTGCTTTGGTTTCTCACTTGGTTGATCTCTTCAACCATGTGGTTCGCACCGGTTTTCGTCTAGATTGGTCACACTGCATCATTTTCCCAATACACAAATCGGGCCCCAACTCAGATCCCAACAATTACAGGACGATCATGGTGGGCCATACTCTCTCGAAGCTCTTATGCTCAGGCTCCCCATAGGAAGCTCTCTAGTGAGATGGAGCGTAGACACCTGCGATCTAGGGGATAGGGAAGATTTTGACACACTCATCAGACCATTGATCACATCTTTACCCTCTGGGCCATCTACGAGGAGGCATGACATCGATCTTCGAAAGTCTACTGCTGCTTTGTATATTTTTGGAAGGCTTTTGACTTCGTCCCAAGAGAAGCCTTGTTCCATAGGCTTAGAGACATTGGTATCTCCGATACCATACTGAATGCCATCATGCGCCTCTATAAGTCGATTCTTGGTCGTCTTTGCATAGTTCACGACATGTCATATTTCATCAGGAGTACCATCGGAGTTAAACAGGGTTGCCCCCTATCCCCCACATTGTTTGAGATTTATATTGATGAACTAGAGGCCTTTCTCCACGAGCATATCCAGGATAGTGATGAATGTATCCTCCACTAGGTTATGATATCTATCTTTCTTTTCGTCGATGATGTGGTCCTCTCAGCCGCGACTCCAGAGGGATTACAGAGATAGTTGGATGCCCTAGCTCTCTTTTGCGATCTTCGATAGTTGACGGTCAACTTGGGTAAAACCAAGGTTATGATCTTCAACGGATCGAAGAAGTCCGTAGACCTTCATTTCTTCTTCAGAGGGGAGGAGATCAAGATCACCAACGCCTACACGTACTTGGGAGTATGATTTACGGGACCTCGTTTCAATTTGCGACTGGCACTCTAGCCTTGGATTACCAAGGGCTATGGGTCTTTAGCCCTTCTCGAGAGATAATGTTTCTGCCACCATTTTTAGGACATCTCATCCAAGATGTCTCTCATGGACTCCCTTATCTGACCCATTGTTCTCTATGGCTCAGAGTTTTGGGGGCCTTCCTTACTGGAACCTGATTGGGCCTCAATGGAGAGAGGCTAGACCCTTCTCCTCCAAATCATCATTAGATGCAAGTAATCAATCCCTCGTCACATCATCCTAGCCAAGTTTAGGGCTCGACCCTTCCAACTTGAGATAGTGTTCGGACTGGTCTCTTTTCTACATCACATTTGGAGCTTAGTTGAATCGACGAAAGGTCAAGATCGCTACCCGTACTTGGCTTATTTCTCTTCTAAGACCACTTCCCTCTCTAGCCCATTAGGCCAGGCTCGAGGTTGGTTCATAGGGGTGTCCGATCTTTTAGAGTCCGTGGGCATTCAAATTGATCACCTCCCTCCATTTTGATATTCCTTGAATGCACCTGACCATCTCCTACCGACTAGACAAGTGTTGAAAAAAAATCATCAGGAGATGACATTTATAGGAAATTTATCCAGATCACTTGGGTTAACCCCCTCCGTGGGTTACGCCCAAAGATGGCCTTTTACGCTGAGCATTTCTTGGAGCTTAGGGATATCTTCATTCTTCGACCACAATATACATTTCGCCACTAGGTACATGCTCTTTGCATTCATCTAGGCTAGTTTAGAGTGGGATCTCATAGACTTCGGGTAGAGACAGACCACTAGAATGATGGACTGTACAGGATTTGTCAGCTATGCCAACTATAGGAGGTTGAGACTGAGGAGCACTTCATCTTCCATTGCCCCATTTATTATGAGATCAGGGGGCGATTTCATTTCTTATTCAGGGGGACTTAGACCCTCACGGGCTTCTTCAAGTATCCAGATTAGCGGTGTTTAGCCTTATACATACAGGAGGCCCTTAGGTTCTGAGCCCATACTCTTTAGCCTCCTACGAGACCAGACCCTACTCGACAGATCATCTCCTTCTTCATGGTACTACCCTCAAGAAAGGGCACTAAGCAACAGACCAACACCAGCGTAGCCTTGAACCCCAGATCAGTGCGGACATGTGGGACCTTCCCTCGTCCCATGAGATTTCAGCGGCATGACCAGACCAGATCCCTTCCCAGGAGATGGATGCGATCCCCCAGACCTCGTCGGTTCACTACCTCTACCAGTCAGTGGCGTAGCGGATGATTCAGACACCCCACCAGTTCCCAGACACTCGACTATACTCTTCTTTCTTCATTCGGCCTTGGATGGTAGGAGAGATGGGTCCATTCCATGACAGACCTACTTCCTTTCTTCGGGTTCCTCTTGTAGACTTGTCCATAGATCTTCTCCTACGGTACATCTCATCATTAGAGCAGGTCTTTGAACTCGGGGTCGAAGATTCTTCATGCCTCAGAGTAGATCTCACTCTCTGCTACTCTACCTTATTGCACTTTACTTTTTGCATCTTGCCTTTTATAGAAGACCTGTTGGTACTCCTGCACTAAGTCATAGGGTTTGTCGAACCTAAAGCTTGAGGTTCGAAATTCGGCGAACCTCAAGGTTCGCCGAACCTAACATCGAACCTGAACAAATTCAAATGCCTGCCCGAATTCGAACCTTAGGATGAATTTGAAGGAGAATTTTATTGAGGTTTGGTATGAGGTTTGATTAGGGTTCAATATATATAGCCGAAGCTAAAGCCGAACCTCATTCGAACCTTATTGGAAAATTTGAACCCGAATCGAGCCTAATTGTTACCGAACCCGAACTCGAACCCGAACCCGAACCATGTGACTTAGCTCCTGCACTGTATTGACATCATTGTACTCCATAGTCTCTTTGACCTACTTTTGTGGTCATTAGTCGGACATTAATAAAATTATTTTATCTTATCTTATCTTATCTTGGGAACCCTATTTCTTTTATAATCACTTTATACCAAATATAATATTTTACTGATCTAATGACATGTAGCCATATAATGCAGGAACAATGTATCATTATTTATCAAAAACATGATGAATGTTCTGTTTATTGAAAAATTCTTGCTTTGACTTTCTAGCTTCAATTTTTTTTAACTCTTGATGATAATTGATAGACTTTAATGAATAAATGGTAAAGACTCTTTCCCATAACTGATCACTTGTAGGTCTGGTTGGACCTTTCTTTTTCTTTCTTTCTGGAAGTGTTTTGCTGCTTGTTATTGTGCACTGACCAGTTTTTTTTTTCCAGCTAGCTTGGACTTGCTATAATTTCTATCGCTCTACTCCAACAAAGCTAGCCGGAGAAAACTACCATTTCCGAGAAGGACAGGTCAGAACTTATCATATATGTTTATTTCTGGATTTTATGTACATGTAATTAAGCCATCTATAGAGAAAAGAGTAGGTCAATCAATATTACAGTGAACATGCTAGATAGTAGCAATTTGGGTGCTTAAATTTGTCTAATGTGCAAGTATTCCATACTGTTTTGTCTGGAATTCTCTTTGTTTGAAGATAGAAGATAAAAGAAATTCAGACATTCCTAGCAGACCTTTATGTAAACATCGTTACTTGTGTTTTATTGCAGGATATGATGGTCGGCACATCATGGAATATTCAAAGGCCAGAAACTGTTGAATCACTCATGTACCTGTGGAGGACAACTGGAAATAGAACTTACAGAGAGTGGGGATGGGAGATATTTAAATCATTTGAAGCACAGTGTCGTATTGACTCTGGATATGTCGGACTAAAAGACGTGAGTAGCTATTTTATTTTCACATTTTTATTGTATATTGAATATGTTCATTGCTTTAGCTATCATTATGTGCAGGTAAATTCCCTTCTTGAGTGCAGTAAATTCCAGCTGAACTAGTCATGTTTAGTGGTAGTAGAATATACAGTACCGATAGTCAAATAGTAGATCAACCAATAACAAGAACAACTTGTTTTGATTTAGCATAATGTCAAATAAAGAGCATTTGGAGAAGCACTCTAATGCTTCATATGAAGATATCAGTATGCTCTGTGCATGTGAAGATATGTGGATGGTATAAGGTAAACATCCTTAGATATTGCCCTGGGGAACATGAGTTTTAGGTATGGGGATGATACACACTTTTAACATATGGTATTATTACTTTTATGGAATAATCCTACGTCTTAATTAGAATGTGTGGGATAAAACAGACATCTGAAGAAGTGTTTGCACACTTGACTAAAGCAAATAAAAGCACAGATAGCGCTGAATAAACTGAGTAGACTGGCATTTCTGATGTTTCCCTTCTGACTTTGGCAGTTTTTGTGTTACGAAGGCCAAAATACTAGCAGAAGCCACTGAACACATAGGAAATAAGTTGGTGTTGTATTTTGTTGCCAACTTTCTATACCCAAGATCTACAAACATACACAGCCCTTCTGATCAAGTCAGTTCACTGCAATGGCTTTAACATCAGGTGAGATTGATAACCAAATAACTATAAATTGGAAATACGTTTGGATTAGGATATTGGAACATAGCAGAAGTAATATACTGGATGTTGGAATTATTGGTGTAATTAGTGTTACCCCCATTTCTAGGGGTAACTAAGGAGATGATGTCTCGAGGCCCGCAGGTTGAAGACATGGAGTTCCGAGAGCCAGATGAGCGGACAGAGCCCCTCCTCTTACCACACATCACCATTGATTGACAGTAGCAGTTACCACCACACCAGCTTGGCCCACAAAGGACAAAAAGTCTTGCTTCATGAGGTAACAAGTCTGGTCTTGTGGTAAGTGTCATTTTAATAATTTAAGCATTTGAACATGTTGCAAAGGGTCCTTTCTTGATTTTGAAAACGTTTGCTTGGAAATTATGCCTTTTGCCTCATTTCACCTTGGTGGTTGATATGTTTTCCTAGTAAGCGGGTCACCCTCGGGAAAAGGGTTGCTACTAGGGGGTCTTCTTGAAGGGTCATCGTACCATTCCCATCCATACTCAACACTTTCCATGCTTATTCCCCTTTCCTCATCTTTTGGGTTTTCAGGTTTATTGACCCCAAGAAGGGCTTGTACCTCATTTCATGGGAAGAAGGGGGTAAAGGCTCAGAGGGGTTGTAGCTGGAAAAAGATAAGAGCCATAGATTATCCTGTAGATGCTCGCCCTAAGGTCCTGAGAGCAATGAAATGCTCCTCCACAAAAATTCATGGACCTGTAAATAAGAAAACACATAATTAAATAAATGTCCCGCTTGTTGAGGGAATGCATTTGCGGTGTCTTTTACTTTCCTTGCACATGACACTCAATTTGTTCTTAGCTTCAAGTGGCATTGCAGTGCTCCTTACTTTCCATTGCACATAGCACTCAATGTTTTGGGCCATAATCAATTAATGGAAAATGAAGGGTTTGGAAAAATGTTGCATTGCAAGTGAGGATGCAACAAACCCTCTACAAAGGCACCCATAAATGAGACAATATGAGCCCTTGTATGTCAAGAAACCCCATGCCCAAAAGTCATACCCCCATCCACCTCATACTCTTTTACATGACTTAGAGAGGGTCTTCTTGGGAAACACTCCTTGATTTGGGGATTGATCTACCCAATAGGGCACTATGACAACCCTCCCATACTTAAATTTGGCAAGTTGTATAAGGTCTTTGAGCATTTGTTTAATTTGAAAAGGGGGGATTTAATGCACATGTTTGGGTGGTTCTTTTATTAAATGTGCTTTACCTGGCATGATACATGTGACTTGTGGACCCTTGGAGGGTGTACTTGTTTGTTTTTGCAAGACCTTGCCAGGGGTATGCTATTCCATGGAGGATTGTGCCATTTTGACCTTCATGGGGGGTTGAAAACCCCAAGGACGGACGCCATGCCCCACAGGATGGGTAGAGGACCCCAAAGCCATTGCACACTTGAGATGATTGGTGTTGCCTTTGGAGGCACTTGGACACCACTAGGTGATGACATGATAGCCCCTTCCACTTGGATGTTGGCCTTTGGAGGCCCAAGATGTCACTTTCCAATCCTTGACATCATGAGAGAGGCTACGGTTTGTGGGCTTGATGGTTCTGAAAGAGAGATGATGTGGTTTGAAGAAGGAAGATGCATGACATGACACTCCAGAGCATGAGAGATGGACACATGGCTTTTGGAGGCCCAACGACTTGCATCTAGAGGCTCAATGTCTCACTTTTGAGGCCTAGCATCACCCTTTAGGGCATGATGTCACCTTTGTAAGGGACTTAATTTATCTAATTTTATATTGTAAAAGGAAAATAAAGGAGGTCAGCCTTTTTCTAATTTGTTCTTGACATTTTAAAGTGGACAAATTGGTTTTAAGTGATCTCATATAAATAGAGGTCATCTCACTTTCATTTTATCATCATCACTGGAGAATTACATAACATTCTTGGCTGCAATTTTCGCCTACTTGGGAAATTCGCTCGATCTTGTCTCTTGTGCTTTTGGACGCTTCTACTTGTCTATTGGCGAAGGAAGGCTAGCACTATCTCTTGGATGCTTGTTTCTTGGCAATTGTGTTGAATATTCTTGATAAGTAAGGGTTTTCATGCTATCTGTTGGATTAGGTAAGAAATTTCTGCAATTGTATGTTTTCTTCTTGATTTCAAGGTTAATTTGTCAAAACCCTTGGAGGAGTATAAGGGCATACACTCTTCATCAAGATCTATCTTTTATTATCATTGAAGAGGGTATTTTCAAAGGTTGCTACAAGGAGTAAAATGGCTTACACCCTAGTAGATTTACCTTGCTAAGGTTTGTTTTCTCTAGGGAGTAAAAGGGCTTACACCCCTAGAGAAGTAATTAACCCTGGCTCATAAACAAGAGACTCCATAACCCAATAGATAAGGCACTAATCTTTTTGCATTGGAGATTGAATATTGTGCATTGGTAAACGTGATATCATGGAGATTGAATTGTTCAAGTTTGAAATTTGATTTTACATGCTTTAGGCTATATTGTGCCCTGTTATCGCACGGTTTGTAGGAAACGACCAAGGGCTTTGAAACCGGCGTAACAGGAGCTTCCCCACCCACTGTCACCTCGATGGGGGGCTCTTTCTATTTAGGAGGGCAAGTCCAAGGGAGACGTCCCCAAGTCACTAAGAGTCAATCTGGATAAATGAAGGGGAAATGGATAAAGACCAAGTCAAGGAGACCCTTCCACAGTTGATGCCCGATAAGATAGTCACCAACACCAATGTACCTGCTTTTGAGACAAAGACAAAGAAAACTAGGTGTACTTGCAGTGGATTATGCTATAAAACCAATGACTATCTCTATTACACTTAGGCAATTTAATAAATGCTATTATTGGCGAAGTCAATGATGGCAAATAAGCAAAGACTATAATCACTTCTCAATATAGCATAAAAGACAAATCAGCATTTATTATTGTAATTAAAACTATATCAAATCATCAATGCAATGTCAAGTCAGCTCACATAATATCTTTGCCGTCACTATATAATGTTCTTTATGAGGAAATAGGTATGGCGTGGGCTCTTAACAATAGACAAAACAATGACAATGAGTGAAGCGTTTGATCAAAATAGCTTAGGAAAACAAATATCAACTCAATGCCAATAAATAGAGCTGCTAAATATCACAACGTTGCGGTATAAGCCAAAGAAAGGAGTATGGCGATGCGACCCTATGATAATGTTGTTGCAGTCACCACAAGTGTGAAAATTGACTTTATCTATAAGTCAAATGAAAGGAAAAGAGCACAACGATTCACCAAATGGCATATTTTGGTAAACTGTGTTTGATGCAGGCGGAGGATAAAGCGTTAGGGTTTAAACAATAGAATTAATAGTATGACGTCCGCAGTATGCTAATTTTGGTGTTACGCGGGTTAGTTAGCCAAGGTGGGCGTTTTGATACTTTCAACCGGCAAAAATGCAATTTGATTCCACGCGACTGCAAAGAGGAGACAAGGGCGCAGCTTTCTATCCAAACACAAGTCAAAATAAAGCCAACGTTGTCCTCTTAAGAAGTTAATCCCTAGCCAAAGCAGCTAGGGTTAGTAGATAGGTTAGCTAGAGGTTTGCAATTTTGAAAGAGTTTGAAGATTTTTAAGGGGCACAACAAGCTCAAGGAAACACTCTAGACTAGTGCCTTGGGTTAATGGAGTCAAAGAGGTGTAGCTAATGGTTTAGAAGGCCTTCAAACTTAAAGAAAAGAGAACTAGGGTTTAATGGTGTTGCAAAGGCAAGGCCACTAACCCTAACCCTAAAGAAAGAAGGCTAACCTAAGTGCTTAAGCAAAGGCTAGGACTAGAGCTTCAATCCTTTCCTTAAGACTTTCTTGGCAAAAGCGACTAGCTTAGAAGTAGAAACCTATGGCTGGAAAAGTGTTGCAAAGGCGAGGCTTTCTCAAAGCCAAAGCAAACCCTAGGTGTAAACTCAATTGGGCTGAATCACTTCTTCTTCAATTTCTACTCAAAACCCCAGCACAGAGAAAGCTAGTGTGGCAATGGCTAGGCTAAACCCTCACCTCAAATCAAATGGTTATAAGCTAATGCTATGGGGACATGAGTCTCAACCTACTTGTGTGTAGACTCCCTAGGGTTTCAAGGATTAAGAAGTCAAAGCAACAAGATACAATAAATGTAAGTAAGACAACAACTGTTCATTCAAGAAGCTTTGAAAGAAATACTTGCCTAGAGATCATGAAGAACATTAATCAATCCTAGTTGTAAACCTTCCAATAGCAAAAGCACCACTTCACAAAGAAATAAAACCTCCAAGAAGATGCGCTACCTCCTCCAAGAGAGACAAAAATAAAGACCAAGAGCTAAGAGTACTCTCTCTGGAAATGAGAGCAAGTTGTGTTATGATCATTAAGAGGAAAAACATCCTCTATTTGCTTTAATACTTGACCTTAGAATTAAAATTAGGTCAACAAAATAGCCGACAAGACTAGTTCAATTTTAAATCATTTGTCACTTTTTACGTACTGAAATTGCCAAAATGAGCAAAATACAAAGGCGTCAAACCCCTCAAGTGAGGAGACGTTAGCCCCTTTGGGGCATGACAAACGCAAGTGGGTGGAGCGTTGCCCTCACAGGGCCTCGGTACATCATGCCTACGTGCCAAACTAGTGATCAGAAGTGCCACGAAATTCGTCCGGCGCAATGGTGATCACATCCCATCATGGTCATGTCATCTGCCGGTGATCCCATAGATCTGATCCATGCCAAAGCGTCCGGATAGGCGTCCTTCTTCCTCATGCATACTGGGCTCATCGCAAAGCTGTCACCGCCTCTGCCATCCCAGCGATCCATCCCGATGGGCTCTTGTTATGGAGAGTCAGGCCCGATCATACTCCCCATGTGTCTTAGATCCTCTACAATTTTTGTCCGTAGGAGCATAGTCCACGCACATCAGGCCCACGCCCTCTATGAGAATAATTTAGAAATTGAAACATCATGGCAATGTAAATCAATTTCATCATTAAGTTATCAAATATATGCATGACATCCTAACAAATCTTCTAATAGCTCAAAAACCTTACACAAACCCACCATACAAAGTCAAAGCAACCAAAGGGCAACTTATTGGAGGTCCAATACCACAAAGAGCTGGAAAGTTCCCTTAAAGGGTTATCAAAACATGTATAGTGATGTGGTATGGTTTTAGGATATGCAGTTATAGTTAGACCTAGGTGTCGTCTGTGGGTGCCTTTAGCAGGAAGCATTTGCGATGTGATTTTTAATTTTTCCAAGCCCTTAATGCCTTATCTTTCTTTATTTGCATTTTTGCTACAAGCCTTGTGAAGGTTCTTGCCTTGGGTGGCGGAGGCGGCAATCGTTACTGGTATCTTCCTTGAAATGATGAGAATTTTCGTGATGAGACCTTCTTTGTGTACAATGAGTCCAGCATACAGTTTGGTGACGGATGATGGCAATGTCATGCAGCTAAATACCTATGAACATAATGGGGCTGCTCGTGATGAGACCTCCATCCTTGGTTAAAGTCTGCACTTGTTGTTATCATTTTCTTAGGGTCCCTCAGGTTTCTTATAAAGGCTTTTTTATTGCCTTCTCGGGGATCCCACCAGTGAGCATCTAGGTTTTAATTTCCTATGGCTTTTATCTCTTACCGACTGCTTTTTACCTCTGGGCCTTTAGCCCTTCTTCCCTGAAGACAAGATGTACCCGGGTGGTCCTCTTAATGGCGGAGACTAGGGGAATGGGATAGATGGCCGGGTTTAAAGGTGGAAAAGAGTAGAAAAAGCATGAGGGAGGCGAGGCGATGATCCTTCAAACCCCAGAACAGCAAAACCCGTGAGCCACCAGCACTAGGCTACCCAATCCAATCGCACCCCAACAATGGTCAAATTGAATTAGTGTAGATCCAAGCAGGTCATCCAAAGTGAAAGAGATATAATGCATACACATAAGAAGGTTGTAATGATCAAATATGATACATGCACCATGATACCTTGGACCAATTACCTCATGGAGCAAGGTCTTCTTTGATACAAGACCAATCAATTAGTGATGGAGGCACGATAGCGTTAACCGGGACAAATCACGAAGGAAAAGAAGTCCTCAGGACCATGTTGGTCGCTCATGCTCTCGGTACTCCATGTCTAGGACCATGTGGGCCTTGAGACATGATATCCCTAGTTATCCCCTAGATATAGGGATGTGATAACATGCCCGAAGAAGCGTCTTTATTATCAAGTGATCTGATGGCGTAGTAAACTTTAAGCTCTGATATTAGGTACGCAACAAACTCATCCTCTTTCATTCTCTTACTCACTCTTCTACCGCTGAAATTCACTTTGTAAGCCTTGGTAATTGCTCTACTGGTTATAAACTATTATTTGGGTGGTTTACTTGATGATTTTAATTATTAGAATTTGTTGTCGTAGCAAAAGTTTGCTACAGCCATAAAGATTTATTATATCTTTTTGATAACACTTAGTAACAACCCTCTAATTGCTATCAAAGTCTTGCTCTAATCACTGGAAATTTATCTACCCATTGCTAACTTTATTTCCATCACACTTAAAATTATGCATCAAAATGAAGTGCAAGATGTTGGAAATAAGCTATATATATTTCCATACTTATTTACGCAATTTTGGGACATAAAGGTTTCTTGTTGATTCTCCATTGGTTTAGAGGCTTTATTTATCATATATTGTCTTGTTCGGGCATGTATAGCGTTGTTTTGCGGGTATACTACCTTGGCAAATCATTCACCAATCATCAAGACTCTTTATCAAGCCTCTTTCCAATATTTGACTTTGACCTATAGGGGCATTCTTGTTGAAATGTTTATGCCATTATCATAGTTCTTTGCATTTCCTAAGATAAGAGCATAATAAGACAAAGTGTTAGAAATACACATTCACAAGAGACATAACATTTATCTTGAGAAACCCTCTAAGGGAAGAAAGCCTAGCAAAACTTCATATCATAAATGGCTTATACAATGTTCAGAGATAACTCAAACTAATACACAAAAGTCCTCCCCAAGAGATAAGCCACTTTTTCTTCTCCTCTCTCCAACTTCCAATTAAACTTGCCTCTTAAGATAATGAGCAAGTGAAGTGTGTCTAAGAAGTGAGGTGCTAGCCTCTTGTTTATATCAATAAACGCGTGAAGTGCCATACGGGAATGGGCCTCTCACTACGGGTGAGTAAACCCACCTTTAATTAGTCACGGGCCTTCGGTGGTATGGTGTTGGGGCCGACTTCTTATTAAGCACTTTGTGGTGTCAGATGACCAATCCATAAAGAGTTTGGTCCTTATACAATTACCGACATGATTAATCCTCAATGAGGTTAATCCAATAACAATAATAATAATAATGACATGATTAATCCACAATGGGATTTAATCCAATAATAATAATGACATGATTAATCCACAGTAGAGTTTAATCTAATAACAAAATATTAATAAGAATGCTCTTAGGTTACATTATTTCAACAATTCTACATCTCTTTTCACTTTCCATACATTAATTCCCCTAGGGTCATCGAGGGAAGCCTCCCTTGTGTTGGACTTATCCTTCACACTAAAACAAGGACATCTATTGAGAAGACAATGATAGTTGTTCCGAGTTGGTAACACATTTGTGGATTGGGTTGGGCTTTACCCAAACTACATATTGTCTTGCGATAACTTGTCGTACATAGGCCTAACTTGATCATATGTATCATTATTGTACTTGTAATTGTGGGTAAGGCCATATTTTATTTCATTTGTTGTATACTAGGTTTATGATTAAGGTGATGTTAACCCTAGATATTCACCCTTAATCTTGAGGGGTTAAGAACCAACATACATCCTTTAGCTCACATTGTGAGTTTCACCGAGTTTAGCACTTGTGTTGGCCGGGGAGGTTGATTCCACGTGAAGGCGGAGTATATGGTCGGTGCATGGTTGTTTGGTTCAGATTTAGAGTTCATTTAGTTTCCATGCATATTTGAGAGGGATGTATACATACAACAGGTGTAGCTACTTTTTAGGAGACACAATTTGAGTGGATCTCTTGGCGGGTTGGAGTAGTTAGGGCATACGATTCACGTTCCTTGCATGATTCTAGGCCCGATGTCACTTTTTCGAACGATATGCAAGAACTTTCTATTTTAATAAGTTTGAGATTTAGGCCCTAGATTCAGATTCTGAGAGTGCAATATTGGTCCTTGAGACATCGAGAGTCTTTTGGATATTTTCCAAGATGATTTGGCATAATTTACTATTTCTAGAAAGTTGAGGACCGGGGGCTTGCATGTCGAATGCGTGACATATTCGGATCCCTTGCAGAAAGACGGGATTAATGAGTACAAATTCATGGGTATTTGGATGACTTTCTATTTTTTAGCAGTGTTTATTTTTAAACAATGACATGTGGTGGTGTTCTACTAGTCATCCTGGGTGATGTGGACAATTTCCTAAATTTAGGAACTAGATTCTATTTGAAACATCTATATTTATGACTATAATCATCGTCAAGTACAAGTGGCACTCTCAGATATCGACATGTGGCAGTGCTCCAGAGTGAGGTGTCATCCACTAAGGCATAGGTCACATTTTCCCATGACACTAGGCATTTAATAATTAGTGGTGAGCTAGAGAGTGTTGTGGAGTCCTTATGCACACTTGCAAGCGTGAGCTAAGTCACGCTCACTTAGTGTATGGAGAACTACAATGTCTAAGTTCTTGCCTGTCACTGCTTAGGGAAAAGCTTTGTCCCGTCTAGGCTTACTCCTAGGAAGCCAAGGGGGATAGATCCCACAGTTACTAAGTTAATTTTAATTACAATGTTCTAGGAGTTAGTTTCAATTGATTATAAGGCTAAGGGGGAAAACTAGCCTATATGACAAGCAACAATGCTAGTGCAAGTTTAGTTTATAATGAGAGGAAGCCCTTTCCCTAAGTCAACTAGAAGACTAGTGCCTAAGGTTGGGCAAATGGGGTCCCAACTATATGTTTGAGGGTTGTTCATTACAATATGTTTACAAAGAATTACTTCCCACAAACAAAGATTAAGGTTATTTAGATTGTACAAAGATTATACAATTACAAAAGATACAAATGATACAATAGATACAAATATTCCACACCCCTAAGCCAAGCATGCCCCAAGTGGCGCCTCCACTTGGACCGCCTTCACAGGCAACTTATCCACTCAAGCACTTGGGATCAAAGTGTACCTTTCCCCAAGTGGGATACTCAGGTCACTCACTTTATCCACACCGCGCCATCTGATTGATTAACAAGATATATCAATGACAATAGACAATATCACATCAACATGAAAGAATAAGCAAGTAGTTGCAAATTAGAGATATAGCAAGAAGATGATCACAAAATGTGTTGGCCTATCAATACATCTACTTCCCCAAACATCATACAAGTGTGATCTATGCAACTAGTGTTCTTTCTTAAAGATTTTAGATTCCCAACCCCCCTAACTAAATGCGTGCCTTAACTCCCAATTCCACCAAATAACAGCCCGGTGCTCAATCTGGGCTTTTAACTGACCTAGCTTCCAAGGTGTTAGTCCACTTCTACCACAATAGAGTAGTGGAGAGGGGATCTCCCTTGAGAATGGGGCGGTCCCCACTTCCCAAAGGCAGCCTACTTACCGTTTTAGATGATGGAAAAAGAAGATTATGACCCCTAAATGTTACTAAGTGTTTTAGGGACCTATGTATGGAGTCTTTAAAAGGTGTGTTGATTCGTTTAAAAGTGTTTTAGATGGTTTTATTTTAGTGATTTGTGACATGGCCGTGAGCAAGAATGTCTAAAACGAGGTGCTTGAAATGAAAAGATTATACCACCATATACATATAAAAGATAGAGAGCAATATTGTAATGAGTGTTTTAAACCATCAATGTACCATCACATAAGATAACTTAAAAGGTATTAACCATGTAACCATAAACCATGTAATGATATTTGAAAATGAGACGAAAGATAGAAACTTGAGAGCATTTAGATGATTAAACCATTAGCATGTGAGATGACATATGGTACTTGCAAAAGTTAGGTGTGAGCTTAAATAGTTAAGAGAGTTAAACCTTTAGCATGAGTGTTTAAACTATCACATCTACAACATTATCATGTTATCACAAGTGCATTAGATCATGAGCAATTAAACTTTAACTTGTGAAGATTTAAACCATCATCATCATATCATATGTGTGTAGGATGTGTGAGAGCAATTATATCTTCAAGTTTTAAGCATAAACAAATTAAGACATATTTGTGTGCTAGGAATCCAGAGTGAGATAAAATTGAGCATCAAGTATGTTATGATTTAACAATATATCAATAAAACTTTAGATAATACCACTTCAATGCTATGCTAAGTTACCAAGATTTAAAAGCTTAGAAGGATTGGTTAACTTAGCGAATAAAGACTACTAGAATATCCACGTATGTTATGAGATTAGCTAAATAGCTTAAAAGCAAAAGATCTAAAACATGTGAGCATGTTTAAAACTATCTAATGCTCATTATCCTTGAAAATAATAGCATATGAGATACCAAGAAAACTAAGCATGAAGAAAAACTAACTAAGAGATGATCAACTTCTAAGCAAGACAACCACAAGTTTATTCCCTTAAACCAATGGCGATATTGGGGATGGCTCCCCCCAAGGTGCCGACAAGTGAAACTATCACTATCAAAACAAACTTGCACAGAAAATGAGAGCATTGAGTCTTATGTCCTCACATACATGAAGAGACTAGAAAGGCTTCTGGCCTACTCCTCAGGAAAGAACCATCTTAGTATTGCTAACAAACATTAGATTGATTTTAGATAAAGGGTAGTGGCACAGCTGTCTAAGTGTGTTGTATTAACAAAGGGCCAGCTAATAAACCTTCAAGTTTACTTTTAGGAAATGTGATTTGGAAAACTTCAGAAATTTGCAAGAAAATGAGGAGAAGGGAGAAATGTCACCCAAGTCAAGGAAGCAGGAAGCCTCCAAAAGGTGTTGCATGCGGCTTGTACCTTCAATATATGACGCTGCACCGCAAAACCAGCAAGAAAAAGTTTGTTGGAAATGCTGCAAGAACACAAATATTAGCTTCAGAAATTTCTTTGCATGCAGAGAAAATTTCCAGTAAGGTGTTGTGATATAAAAATTGAAATCATTGACCTATCACACGTGAGTTTAGAGATGCTACGATGGAAAATGGAAATGAATGATAGAAAGATATCAGATCTAAAAGCAAAGCTTGGAGTGTATGCAGGAGTGGTTGTAAACTGCTTCTAAAGACTCATCCACTCCACAACATGTGAGACAAACCTGCAACTCAAACCTTAAGTAGATCTATAGGCATAGTATTGTGGTTAGCATAATAAATCTGAACTAATTCTGATCTAGATCTAACCAATCAAATACATAAACTATCAACACTAATGTCTATTTAGTACACCCTAACAAACTAATTTGCTAGGAGAATGCTAGCATATAAACAACAAGATTGAAGAAAGAAACAATATCACCTCATGTGATCTTGATCGTGAGACTAATCTCTACAATCCAAAATGTCCTCCAAAGCTTTCTTTATTCATCAAAAATGGTAGAACCTCAACCGATTGAAGAGCAATATGGTAGTGATGTGAAATGTATGAGAGAATGGGATTGAAAACTAGTAGCATAACTTTACACAATGAAAGATTAGAAAGGGTGAGGGAGAGGGTTCTTAAATAGCTAAAGAAACCAATGAGACCCCTTTTGGATCTTCAGCACTTGTCAAAGATCCAGGGTAGGGACAACTCAATGGAAAAAGACATCCAATGAGATGAATGGCTTTTTTTAGGGTGAGAATGGAAATAAGTAGAGGAGTTGAATGAGGAGAAAGCAAGTGATGAGGGCATACTTGCCAAGTGAGGGAGTGTAAAAGGCAAGAGGAAAGCCGCATTATGGGTTGGAAGGAAGGAAGTTTCATGCTTTCAAAGAGTTTCCTTTTTTTATGTGAACCTTGACCATACATTCCAAAGACAAAGCGTGAGTTTAAAAGGTAAGGCGTGAGCTTTGAGAGATGACTTGGAGGGAGTGTGGTCACCTCCTTAAGGATACTCTGAGTGGAGTGAGAATGCGTAGAAGTGGAGAGGGTAAAGTACATGTAAAACAAGCTTCTTTTAATTATAAAAGTTTCTACTTTTGCGTAGAGAGAAAGTATAAGGAATGCGTGTGGGTGAGAATGCAGTAGAGCACACTCTAAAAGGCGTGAATGGATGAAGGGGTACAAATAAGTGGTAGGAAGTGAGTAATGGAGAAGGCCTGATCCAAACTAAAGAAGATGTAAATAAATGTTACGATAAACGAGTGGAACATGTGAAGCGTGGAGTTTATTTTAAATGTAAATTTAACTTAAAATGGGGAGTATGTGAGGTGAGTGGTTATTAAGGGCGCACCTGATGAGGAGGGGCCCAAAACAAACTCAAAGTTTTTATTAAATCAATTAAAGGGTTAATAAATCACATTTAGATTTATTATGTAGGCTCTGCTGATAGGGAAGAAGGGTTCCGTGGGAAGAAGGAGTGAGAGTTAATTAAAAGTAATTTAATTAAAGATTTGGGAGGTAAGGGGGGCATAACTCATATAGTGAGTTATTAAATCAAACCAAAGAATTTATGGGAAAGGAAAGAAAGGTTAAAAGGAACTTTAATTAAAATATAATTTTAATTAAATGTGGATTTAGAAAGAGGTAGTAATTAATTAAAATTTAATTTTAATTAAAGATGGATTAAAAAGGTAGGTGAAGGGTAAGAATAGGTTAGAGCGGTTAGGTGAGTTTTTCATCATTATTTTCCCCTTACTTCATTTGATTTGGTCCAATATTACAAAACTTACATTTTCCCATGTTACGGGTTTGTATTAAAGCCCATGCATTTTTTCGAAAGAGCTCTAAACGGACAAACAACCTATATAAAACTTGTCCAGGCCGAGTTGAAACTTGGTCCACGGGTGCCGGGGGTCTCATTAGTTTTCTTTTGAGTACAAATACCCTATGGCGATCAGGACCTAAGTTTTGCATTAAATACCAATTAATTGATTAATTAATCAATTAATTAATTGATTTTAAAAGAACATAGCTAGACTTAGCGAATTCAGCGAGCGGATAGCGGCTAACGCTGGTCATTTACAATAATCCTAAGAGGTTACCAAATGAATGGGACCATCAGAGCGACTTCCTCCAAAGTGGTGGAAGGCTCAATGGAGGAAAAACTCAAGGGAAATTAGTAAGGTTGGTTAGGCCAAATTAGTAACCTGAGGAAAAAAACACTCATTGAAAGGGGATCCTCTAATGATGAAGTCCCAAGGTAACTGACTTAACTGTGATCCATGCAGACCTATTGCATTATAAATCCACGCAGGGGTGTGGTAATCCAGCTTACAAAATTTTAGAATCTTTGAGAATTGTCGAGATGCCAAGTAAAACCATAGTATCTTCAACATAGATAAACTTCATGGCACATGGGTTATTTTATCTTTGAATAGGCGGAGTCAACGGCTTATAAGCATGTCTGATATCCACCAATTTGCACAAGGCCATGCAGACTTATTACATTATTAACCCACGCAGGGGTGCGGTAATCCCGCTTACAAAATTTTAAGTGCTGGGGTATCAGATACCCAAGTAAAACCATAGCTGTCTTCAACATAGATAAACTTCATGGCACATGAGTTGACCCCTGTGCTGAATAGGCGGTCAACAGGGGGCGCATAACTGTGTCCTGTTATCCACCAATTTGCACAAGCTGGATTTCTTGAAAAGCCGCCAAAGAATGAGCAATCCGTGCTCATATTTGAAGAGTTCAGAGTTCAACCGGTCTTGTAAAAGACCCTTTTTTCCGCATTTCCAGCATTGTAATAAATGTCCTAAGTATGAGATATTGTAAAAGGCTATTGGCCATCCAAGACCAAGAGTGAGAACATACTTCAGAGTGTTTTTTTCTATTTGTTAATTATTTTTTCTGCTTGCCTTAGTGAAAGATCAAATAATTTCTAAGTTTTTTCACTCAGAAGACTTGCTCCAGAGCCGGAGTATGTGCTAGCAAGCAGGTTTTGGCATGGAAAATCCAATGTCTAGTGTTTAAATGTATATAATCTCATACTAGGACATATTGATTGAGTCATTTGGAAATTGCGGCTAGGTTTGATAGGTTTTTTTTTTAGTTTTCAGTGAATTAATTAAATTCCCGCAAAAATGGAATTTATTAATTCTAAGTCAATAAATGTAAAAAATATGGCATCAAACATTGTCAGATGCCATATTTATAGTCATTTTCCAGTCCAGAGTATCATGTAAACCCCTATTTCCCATCTTTCGATACTAAAAAGTGATTATTATCACTAAAAAATCAATTTTACTCGAAATTTATAGAAAATGGGTAATTTAATTCATCTCCTAAATTTTAGGGGAACTGGGGAACATGATTGAGACATGTTTTTTTTATGTCCCCAGTTGACTAGAAGCTTGGGCGAGTTCATCTGAAGTAGGGTCGACTTGATTGGAGATAAGATTGAGTTAGGGGGAGATCCCAATGAGGGAAGTTGACCCCATTTCCTAGGTGACGAATTCCTAAAGCTTGGTGCATTTCCTAAAGGGCCCACACATTCCTAACTACTCCATCACTCAGCCTCACTCCCAATCACACCTCCCATTACTCGCCTTCACTCTATATCCTCTCCCCTTTACCTAACACCACTCTACATCCACTCCCCTTATCCCTAGCGTATCTACTCTTCTACTCATGCGCAACTCCCTCATCTCCCATGCTTTACCAAAACCCTAAACCTAACCCTAGCGCATGCATGCTTTGGAATTGTCATCCCTCAAGCTATTTAAGAAAGGGTCGACCTCTTCTCAAGGGAGTGGAATCTTGGGCAAGCAAGCATTGTAATGTTGTATCATCTTCTGAAATAATAAAGACTTTGAAGCCATCTTTGGTGTGTGGACTCAAATGTGTGGGTGAATGTTGAATGCATGAGGTGATATTATACTGATTTTATGCATAGTGTCTTTGCTATTTGGCTAATCATAGGGATATTGCTATCTAGATGGAGTAAGTTGTTTAATTTGTTTATTACCCAATTTTCTTGTTGATCTGTACTCAAATATTTCATTGCATGTGTGTTTTTTCTTAAACTAATGTTCTCTTGAAGCTTTTTTGTGTAGAGAAACACCAAATACAGGAACTTGCAGGTATCAGTGTTGCATGTAATATCAATCTTTTGGAGAGGCAAAGGAGCTTGGTTGCTTCCTCTTTTCTGTCCAAGGAGTTCTTAAGGAAGACATTCACCCTCTTCTTCATATCAAAGAGAACCCCATAGTTCAAAATTTCCAAGCTCAAGTGGAAACTCAAAATCTCGATAAAACTCTTTCCCTTTCTTTTCTTTCTTGGTTGCATGCTGCTTAGAATAATGTTAAAGTTCATTTTAAACATCTAAAGGCTGCATGCATTTGTTTTTTAGATCTAATTTCAATTTTGTCAATTTCAAAGGATAGATCTAGGCAAGTTTGAAGCAATTTCTTTGGTGTTTTCACCTAGAAGTTAGATCAGAGTTTTTGTTTGGTTTTAAGTTGTTTATCAAACTAATTGGCTGTGTTAAGTTTTCTGTTCTAAAACAACAAACAAAAGAATTCAAAAGAGCCTAAGCTAGACCTATGCAAGCTGCCCAAAAGGCTCTAAAAATTTGCAGTTTTGCCTTTGAAATATTTCTAAAAATTGATGAATTTTTTTTATCGTTTATAACTCTTTATCGTATTCTAACTTGATTTACTTGCTGTTTTCTTGCAGCAAATACAGGTAGAGGATATTCTGCTAGTTTTGCGTAAAATCAAGGCTCCTGAGGACCCTGGGGGGTTGTGACTTCGTCAAAATGAAGTTTCCTTCTTTTCTCTTTTCTTCTTGTATTCTTCTAAGCGATCCAATTATAAGGATAGCTCCTTTTCTAAAAGAGCTAAAAGCTCAAAGAGAACTCTGGCTCTCCGTTGTAATAGTGCAATAAAAGCAGGCCCTTTGTGCCCAGTTTCTTCATCCCCTTAGGGGGATTTGTGTTGTGGGTTTGTTTTTGTCTTTTGAAGTTGTGCATGCTTAAAATCTAGTAATCAATTACACAAGTCAAACGTATCAAACACACTACAACACTCTAAATTTTATGCATGTTAACCAATTCTCAAATTTTCATGCATACTTAGTTAACTTTGCTTCAAGTGTTTTCTTTCTTGAATCAGTTTTGCAACAAATTTAAATTTTCAAGCAGTATCTTGTTAATCTTTCTCAACTACAAAGCAGGGTACACATTTAATTGTTGCAAGTTCATTTCTTTACACTTTCAAGTGTTTGTGCAAGTACTTTATTTACAAAGCAGGGGTGTGATCTATCTATTTCAAGCTCTTATCAAGTAATTGAACCTTGCTAGTTTAATAGGGAAATCCCTTAAGATTGTGAGTTCATTGGGAGGAAAAAACCTAAAAGTGACCTGCGAAGTAAGTCGGGCCCTCTCAGGACCTGACTTCCCACCCGTTTTGTACATCCAACACTTTTAGTGAGTTTATTGGTGAGACCATTGGGTTTCGGTAAACTCTCAACAAGTCTAAGCAAAAAACAAGCTTCTTAAGGGGCCAAACACTTTTCACTAATTAAATACAAAATTTACCTTAATAAAATCTTCGATCTACACTGCCCACGATTCCTTTTAAGGCACTGGTTAAAAAGCACTATCAATTTACTGTATGTGAACAATTATACTTATGCATGTTGTCTGATCTTCTTTTATGCTCTTGAATATTGCAGATGTTGTATCCTTTTGATGTATGAATGTTTCATGAGCAAGATATTCTTTATGATGATAAATGCTAAGTGGTGAATGATCTGATTTTATTTCAAGCAATAAACTCCTACATTAAATTGTTTTTCTTTCTAAGTTTAGAAAAGCCTTAGATTTATTTTATAGGGACTACCCCCCTTGGCTTCGCTAGGTGTTGGCCTAGACGGAGGAGTTGAGGATCAGGTGACAACACCTTGACTCGAGACTTGCTCCCAAGGACCATAGTTACAAGAACCGAACCGGAACCGGTAAAACCGGTCGGTCCGACCGG